>CABFNO020001568.1:0-244017 GCA_902006505.2 Clonostachys byssicola
TATCTATTTATCTCTATATATATTATAAGCTAAAGAGAGATACTCTATAAATATAACTAAGTAATATAAGGGATATAATATAACAGTATGAAATAAAATAACCAATCTAGACAATCTAGACTGTATAGCGTTCACTATAATCACCTCATATACCATTATAGTTATGTTATTAGAGGAACCAGCGCTGAATTGGCGATGCTTTTATTACTCACCCTTGTCCTAATAATCTTGCGGCATTATAGATCAACATTTGCTTTTCTCAACACCATAGAAAAGCTTCGGACGGGGAAGTTTTGGGGTCATACTGGCCCTCACCCTGCTGCCTAGAGCCCAACGAGACTATAAAATGTAGGTGGCGGTTCCAGGAGCGCTAAAACTTGGATAAGTGTTGCAAGCAACAGAGAATACGGGGGAAGAAGAAAGGCTAGAGATCTTAATAAATGACGCTGGACCACAGGGAGTAGTTTGGGACAAGATCAGGTCAGCGTTGGTGATGGAAGTGCAGGTGATAAGGCGTGCAGCTGCTGGGGTTGCATGCAAGTAGGGTCTGGTATCTGCAACTATGGACGAACAAGGCTGGCTCCTTCACGAGTGCTGAAGAGCAGGATTACATTCTACAGAGACTTGGCGGGGAGATCTCCTTCTAAAATGCTTGGGCTTAATGTATTCTTCATATCCGAGCCTTATAAACAAGACTATATGAAACTCTGGAGGTAGGCCGCTTTGGTTCATATTCTCAAGTTCCAATACTAGTTTTTGATCCAGCAAAATGGTTAGGCTATGTGCTAGCAAAATTGGTGATTGTACTGATTATTTTTGTTTAAAAAACTGTGTGATTTTCGATGCTTTTGGTGAGCGCGTTTCCCTTATGCTTGTCTTGCTTTTCTCTCCGATCACTTTCTTTTCTCGGAGCAGGTTAGAGTGGGCAGAGGGTTTTGGCTTTTTGAAACCATGAGTTTCTGCGGTGATGCTGTCTGGGACCTTGCGTTTTGTAGAGGCAGCCTTCTCAAAATTGTCCTCGCCGGCATCTCTGCGTTCGCCACCCTGCCTCAAGATCACAGGCTGAGATGTCTTGGCAGTCGTTGGTGATTTGGAACTACTGGAAAAGAAGTTGGCTATGTTTGACTTGTTTTCTTTACTGTCCAACGGTATGATGAAGCTTGGAGAGTCATTGCTGATTTTCCCGACCTCTTTGCTCACAGGGTATATCTTCAATTTGCCATCGAATGGTTTCAGAAGAGACTGGAGGGACCTGGACCATTTCCAGAGGTTAGGATCTAACCAGGTACGCATATCTTCCGATCCTGGCTCGAGAATCACCGGCATTCGATCGTGAATAAACTTCATCTGTTTGTTAGAATCCGTCGTGATGATAGTGTAGGTATATGTCTTCTCGTCTGAATCTGAAGTATTCATGAACAGTTTTTGGTGAGCTAAATGATCTACTAAGAGAGGAAATACAGTGGAAAGACGACGTGTGATACGCACCTTCGTACTGCGAGCAGTCCCACAGACCCGCGAAGCACATGAGCTGGCCATCATCACGGGTAATGTAATGAGGCAGTTTGTCTTTACTCCCTACCTTGAGCCACTCGAAGAAACCCTGAGCAAGGACTATACACCGTTTTCGTTCCTTCATCGTGGCCCACATCCCGCCTGGGGTGCTCAGAGAGTCATCCCTGCAGTTCATTGTTCGTACAATGGTGCTGTAGTCTGGAGCTCTCTTGGTCCAGAAGGGAACGAGGCCCCATTTCATAGACTGAAGCTTGTATTTGATAGGAAGGGTAGATTCTGAAGCCAGAGCATCGTCGGCAGCCTCGTTTGACTCAGGCGCGTCATGCCTAGGACCGGCACCTCGGTCGCTTGTTTCAGCCCTATATACAATTCCATGATAACCTGGGGCAAAATTATAGCTCTGGCGCGGCGCTCCCGGGCCTTCATCTTCGGGGGCATCTTCAACGGGTATTCCCTCATCGCGGAACATTTGCATGATCTGAGAGGGCCGCTTTTAGAAGGTTAGTATTCAACTAACAAAGATGCTCAAGTTACATGGTAGACCTACCAAGGCCTGAGCATATCGCCCACACATGCTTGACCCTTTGGAGCAATAAAAAATCACGAGCGAACGATTCTGAGAGATGGAATAGTCTGGTCTTTGTGTGAATGGGATGGATGGAGGATGAGGGATGATGCTATGATGCCGTGAATTATGATGGCTATGAAGTGGCTTGCGCCGTCACGTGCAGACTTAAGCCGCCTAGCACTTTGAACCAGGCTTATGAGCATCTTTGGGACGAGAATTTCATCTTTGATTTCCGGGACACCACAATTTCTGATCTAAATATCTATCAAACTTCTTGAACGATTTCTCCTTACCAAAAGCTGGTCCCTCTTGGTTTATATTTTTTTTGGGGGGTGGGGGCTGAGGCTATGCAGTTAGATGCCTGCATAAGCATAGGCATAGGCGTCAAATGTCACTGAATACCTTCATGGTGAGACAGTAAAACCAGGGCCGGTTATATGGAGGGTGACTTGTTGAGAGCTCCAAGCCTCTCATTTAGAACTACAATGAAGCGCCTTGAGCCTTGTGTTTCTTATTGGAACGATTTGAAAGCAGCTGCGACAGAACGAAGTGGCTCACGTCAACATCTGCCCAGTATGATAAATGAGAGGCTATCGTGTTGATGGGATTAAAATCCAAAACACTCCTGGAGGACCGCGTTAAGTTAGCGTCCTATTTTCTGCTCAAGCTGCAAAATGTAAGTGGTGGGCGAAACGTACTCTTGAATACTGTAATCAACCCTCCCGTTCCGATTTAGTGCTCTCATTTTGCTTTCTTCTGTTCGTAGTTTTCGTGCCTTGCGCTGATCATCCTGGACTTTATCCAACTTCTCTGCTGTTGAAATGCCACTGTGTCTTCTTTGGAATTGGGAGTAGAGGGTCTCTAGCTCATCGTCGATAAGCGTTGGATCATTACCGCTGGCACTGGCTTGGCCTCCAGAAGCTGTAGTTTGGGCAAGCTGCATCTTTCGCTCGTCTTTACCATTTCTCACAGGGTCGTCCGCCACCACAATTGGGTTTTCTTCACTGCCCTGCTGCGGTTGCTGACCATGATGTGCTTGATTTGTCAGTCTTGCCACTTCCTCATTGCTGAGGCCGAGACTACGGTTCAGCATATTGTTGGCAATGCCAGCGCTGAGCGAAGACCATAGTCCGCTAAAACTTTGCCCAACTTTGGCGCCGATATCAGTCAAGCTTTGGTTAGCTACATTTCCAAATATTCCTTTCTTGGTATACGGTAGGCCCTGTGGTTTTAGTGTTACCATTGCAGGAGAGATAAGAGGTTCAAGTCGATAGCTAATGGGATCTGACGGATGGAAAATGTTGAAAATTTGTTTGGCTTTGGGTGAAGAAACAGACACGGGAAGATTTGTGACGGTCGAGATCTCCTCTGTGTTGCTACCACTCATGGGAGCAGTAGCTAAGAATGAGTCGTCAGGGACCCGTGAGCTGAAGGCCTTCTCAGACGACGTAAGACCGGGAGATTTGCGGGCAGCAATGGTCCTATAGTGCACAGCCTTAGTCACGGAGAGCTCCCGAAAATAGGTGAAGGGCCAAACCGAAGTGATGACTTACCGGCCCTCAAGCATCTGGAACAATCCAATGGGTGACCCCAAGCAATAAAAATCTTCAACATCAAAGTTGAATGAGATGTCTTGATGTGCTTCTTTAGAGCTTGAAGGTGATTCGGTACGAGCTTGCGTTGGCCAGGTACGTAATGAGTTTTTCCTCTCGTGTAGTGACTTTGATTCCCTCTGGCGACAGAGGATATCGAAAAGAATGGCTGAACCTAACGAGTGACCCATGACATGGACTTTCCCTTTGAACTCTGGGTTTCTCTCTTTGAAAAGCCGGTGAATGCGATTGCATTCTTGAAGAACTATGCTCGTTATATGTGATCGATAAGCGCTCTGATAAAGCAAGACATCCAACGCTAAGTCAGATATAAGTGATCGGGCAAATGCCATGCCCTCCACTGTAATATCTTCAAGTGAAGGATCTTGGGGACGTTATTGTCAATTTAATCCGCAAACGCTGTCAGGGTAAGGCTATATTAGGCTTACATCTTTGATCATCGCTATCCATATCCCCAAGGTCATGCTCGCCTTGTTTTTGGCGTTCCTTTGGAAAGTCAAGGAGGTGCCTCCAACATACGGGAAGAACTTGTACTCGACAGTTGCCAGGACCGGAGCCGAGTTCAGAGTTCAACGCTTTCAAGTCGGCTGATTCAGCGTACACTGACTTTATTGTTTGCCGTAGAACATTAACATCATGGACAAAGTTGATACTCTCCATCCTGATCAGCCCGTTAGTAAACAATCAATTTCCCCAAAGCCTGCGATTAGAACGTACCGGAGGCCGAGCTGTTGTCCAATTCCATGTGTAACAAGAATCAAGTGTTCAACTTCACGACTTTGCAACTCGCCTGCTTGAGTATGGTAGTCTTGCATATCTTGCTCCTCTTGCTGCAGCAATTTGTCTTCCTTTTCAGCCGCACTTTTACCTTCATTCTCTAAAAGGGATGACAGCTGTCGCTGGAGCCTAGAGCTGTTGTCCTCGGCCCTAGTTGTTGAAGCTTGGCGCCGTCTTTGTGAGTTCAGCTGACTGGTATCTGACACTGAAGTTGCCGGAGGGGCAGACCGGCGTTTGATCAGCTTCTGCTGTTGTTCGTCCAGGCCAGGTATCCCTTCCGCGACTGTATACTCTCTTTTCTCATTCTTGTCCTTGTCTTGCTTCTTACTTGGTTCCGAGTAACCTCGAATCAGCTTGACACCACTCATGTACCCACTGCCAGCAAATCTTTCGTAGACAGAAGATGTGACCCAGGAGAGCATCGTATCCGAAGCAAGCCATGCTGTTGTAGAATCCTCAAAAGTCACCGTGCTGTTCATGTATGGACCAAAAAGACGGTATGGCTCTGACTGGGGGTTGGAGGAAGACGATTGTGCTTGCTGCCCTGGTTGAGAACGGGAATCGTCAACGGATGAGGTGATAACCTTCTCGGATGATTTTAAAACGTCTTGCGATGATTTTGGAGAGAGGCGTTTTGCCGCAGAGTGGCTACGGGACCTCACTAGGCGGATTCAATTAGCTTCAAGCCTTTGAGAAAAGGAGTTTTGAGATTCGGAGAGGTGATGGTACCTGGATTCCTCCACGGCTTGATTTTCAAATACCCCTTATTTCACGGGTCAGTGGCTTATCTTTAATACTCAATTCAAATACTCACCTCCTCCAGCTGGGCTGCGAGATTTTCCTCGCACGGTCGTAAACTTGAGCCTTCTTGGAAGAACCATGTCCCTCGACGCACTTGGCAACTTTCAGTAACCACATTACAGGGGTGCAATTTGCATAAAGGGTGAGGGCAGACCTTCATATATGTGACCAAGCCAGTATACAGGCTTTAACTCCCTCTGTTCGATATCTACATCGAAGAGGAAATCCTCATTGACCGGAACATGAGTATCTTGACGCGCATGGCGAGGCACTACCGGGTCCTTCTTCGCCGTGTGATCCACTGAGCTCGAGTGCCTTGCTCTCTTGGAAGGCAGGCGACCTCGGCGAGGAGGCTCGATTTCCTCGTCCTCGATGGCCTCTAGCAACTGCTGATATCTGGCTTCTATTGCCCCAGAATCCTGGATGGAGAAAGTCGAGAACTTCTTGGGCTGTGCTGGTGCTTTTGGGTCCACCTGTAGGTTTACTTTGTTCTTTACAAGCTGTGGCTTATGTTTCGGGACCTTGATCAGCCATTAGCGGGTTGATAAATGGCGGGGTGAACAGAGGAACGGACATCAACCGCATGGAACCATTGGACGTTGAGCGGAGGGCAATCATCAGGGTAACTCCTGAGGCTTAGGCCATATAGATGAGTCGTAGCATGGTCTCCAGGGTCAGTAGAAGCCTTGTTCAGCGGAGGCTCAACAGCATCCTCTTTTTTCAGAGTCGAGGCGGGGGACGAGGTTCGCTTCGCTGCCCAGGGGTTGATAGACTCTACAGCTGATGATAGATACGACTTCTCGGCCTTCTTATCCGCAAGACCTGGTCCCATGTTGATGAAACGGCAAGAAGACCATCCGCCGCGAACGGAACGTCCACTGGTTAACCTGATTGGAGAGTAGCCAATGTAGGTCAAGCTCACGGGAGCTGGCCGCTTGGTTCTGAGAATTATTGAGGCCAGTTTGAAGACTGCGTCACGGAATATTTGATCATCCAGCAGCAGGCCAGAGACAACAAGGGGGGTGTGAGGGGTGTGTTTGGGGGGTCAAGGTTCAGCAGGATGGGCCGACGTTGCTAAGCTGAGTGAGCTTGAAGTTTAAATGGAGAGGGGCTGATACGCCTGGGAAAACAGCAAGTTTTGGCTGGTGCGGGCAATTGTATTGTTTTCTAGCCCGCCTGGCAGGATTAGACCGGGAAAATAGCATAGACGAAGCAGATGGCATTCACTGCTTTGGCTGATGACGCTTTTGCCTGACTGCAAGGTTCGGTTACAAAATAGCGTGTAACATCATCGATCGAGCTCAGTATTAGGAGGCCCACTTACCCGTTTCTCAAGATGATCCTCTTGGGCATGTGGATACCTCTCTTTATAAGCCAGTTTTATCTCTATCAAGTGCTCCAGGTTAGGTCAGGTCTGCGGACAACCCAGAGATCAACAATCCCATCTGCGAAAGGCTTCTGCTGTCTATCTTTTAGGCAGAGCTCACATATGTCTTTCTTTCTCTCTCTCCCCCGTAGAGGGAGGGCAAAGGGAGCAGTCACCAAGGCTTTTGTTTCTTCCCACCTCCTTGGGGATGGATACTTGGTGGAAAAGATTCTACCAACTGGTTGTCGTAATTTTCGTCTTAAGACGCCGCCGGACATATCTGAACCGAGCGAGAAATGATTGGGTTCGCATTTCTGCACCATACTAATTCTCCAAAGCAATCCATATCATCCCGCGGGAGCGGGCCGGTGAATGGAATTCGTCCTTATGTCGCTCTCTGCAGCTTGGCCATAAGAAAACTATAGGTGTCTCCTGCGGTTGACAGGAATGTTAAGTACCTAATTACATATAGCGACACGAGCCTAAAAGTCTGCAACTATTTTGTATAACCCCATCCATCACAGCGAATAGATGTGCGCAACCAGGGCGGGCTACAAGAACAGCCCAGATTCGAAGAACCCAGCCCAGGGCCCCTGAGCTTGCCGAGCGAGCTCGACCGCCGTGAGGCCACGACTGTCTTTCAACCCACGGATATCACTTTCTGAGCCGACTGATAGCCGCCCCAGCCCGGCAGACTGGACAATCCGGCGTGAAGCCTCGGGGAAAGACTCGGTGTTAGCAGTGGAACAGAGCCATAAGAGTAGCATAGCAACTTCCTGCTGGCCCCTCTCTACTGCAAGATGTAGGGCGCTCTTCATCCCAGCGAGAGGGTCTTGGTAGCGCAACACAGATAAAACGCCGAGCTCCTCTTCATCGTCAGTCTCCGAAAGCGATGACAGCAGCTCAACAATGGCCTCGGGGTCTCCTTCACTGCACATGACATGGAAGGCTCTGGCAGGTTGGGTTTCTGGGTGACTTGCAAGGTATGCTTCCTCAGTAATGGACGGTAGGATATCAAGAGAAGGGTCTACCCCGCCCTCGTTGGTATACCGTGCCAGAATAGCCGTCCCAGCGGTAGGCAATAGCGGATTTGTAGACGATGGACCAGCCTCGTTTTCAGGCAGATATGTACCACAGCATGGGCACTTGAGTGCCAAAGCCACTGTTTGTGCCTGGTCGAGAAGACATGACCTGAGAAATTTAGGTGGCTTAGTTCATGGCAGCCTAGCGATCGGAGAATGTTGGTGGTCTTACCAGTGGAAATGGCAACCACAACGTAGCTCTAGGTCATCAGGAACTTGCATGTCGTTATCACCATCGTCGTCGTCCAGTCGAAAGACTAACGCTTCATTGCAAGTCTTGCATGCAGCCATGATTATATGATGCGCACGATGATGCTCTTAACCCCCTCACTTGTTGAAAGATTGGTTCAAAAAGAAGCTTTAGCTCCCAACTGACTGCCTGGCCAGACTTCAGAACTTTCAAGTTTGTGATAATGATGTGGGGCCGATGCTGGATTACGGTTCCATTTTCGTGTAATTTTTTTTTCCTTCGGGCGGATACTGGCCGGGTCGCCTGGAGCTAATACTATCACCAAGTGGCGGTAGACAAGCAAACAAGCAGGCAGAAGAAAAGAACAGGTACGCATCTGCGCAGGGCCAGCCAGTGGAGAGATGGATGCCCGACTAGCATTAGATGCCCCGAGTGCTAGTGTCACATGTGTTTCCTGAACATTTATGCACGCTTTGGCTAAGTAAAACCCCGTGTCTAGAATTTTGAAGAGATCGCTTGCTTACCTGCCCAGGTGTCTTACTGCCTCGAATGGGGAACGCTTGGCCATGTGATGGATTGGAAACATTCGTATAAGGTAACAGAGGTGGCCTTTGGCCATAGCCACAGAAGCACGTCAGTGATGACGCCGCGCCAGTGGCTGGTACCTCAAGTAGCAGGGAGGTTAATGTTATGTACCTTTCATCATGAGCGGGCCCATCCATGCCTGGTGGGGGCGGGGCTGGAGCTCATGGGTACGTGCTTGCTGTAGCAGGTACTTGGTTGCCAGAGCAGGAGCCCACGCACGAGAGCTCGGGCGCTAAGCCTCTGGCTCGCAGCAGCCTAATTACAGGCTTCGGTGACCTCAATCAGGCGGTAAGGTAGGGTACAGGTACCTTGCCTGCTAGGACCTACCTTGCCTCCGTCGTGCGCGCATGCATCGGCCGGTAGTGCCGTTAGCATTTCCCCTCCTACGTAATTCGTCCATCCGCCCTCTCGCCATCTGAAGACTTTCGGCCAACTTCTTCAAACCCCTCCTGACGTTGTCGCATTCATCAATCAGTTTGTTGCGCGCTTCCCTCAACCCTTCACCTGCCTTCACCCCAGGACTACCTGGGCTGAGCTCTGTAAAATGAATGTCCTCAAGCTGCAAAAGTTGGTTGCCTCTGTTTTTATTTCTCGTCGTGAGCTCCGAGACTGACCGCATGCGCTTGGATAGAAAGTTCCCTCAATTCCAGCAAAACGAAATATTTTCGCTGTCCGATGCCTTCCAACGTCTCGATGTCGACGACAAGGGCTACATCGACGAAGCCACAGCTATCAAATCAACGCAACAGAGCGAGAATCAGCCGTATGATGTCGTCCGCCAGGCCCTAAAGGAGGTCGAACTGGACTCCTCTCGCCGTGTCGAGCTTGAAGACTACGTCGGCGTATGCGCGAATCCTCCCCGCATCTTTTCTTATCATATATTCGGACGTGCTAACTGGTAAGATAGCTCATTGCCAAGGTTCGCGGATCGTCGTCCAAACCAGCAGCCTCGGGACCCTCTCGCCTTGCTGCACAGCCAAGCGGCGGCGTTGTCTCGCAGCGCACCGGGGGCGGGCATAGCTCCAAGGGCAGCATCAGCGGCAAGATTCAGGTTCAAGGCTCCAATGCCAACATCACTCACACCATCAACGAGGATGAGCGGACGGAGTTCACCCGTCACATCAATGCCGTGCTTGCCGGTGACCTAGATCTAGGCTCTCGCCTACCCTTCCCTACCGATACCTTCGAAATGTTCGATGATTGCAAGGATGGTCTGGTATTGGCCAAGCTGATCAACGACAGCGTTCCCGATACCATTGATGAGCGTGTTCTGAATATCCCCGGCAAGAAATTCAAGTCTCTCAATGCCTTCCACATGACCGAGAATAACAATATTGTGATTGAATCCGCCAAGGGCATTGGCTGCTCAGTCGTCAATATTGGTGCCGGCGACATTATCGAAGTTAGAGAGCACCTAATTCTAGGACTAATCTGGCAGATCATCCGCCGTGGTCTTCTAGGCAAGATCGATATTAAACTACACCCCGAGCTGTACAGGTTGCTGGAAGAAGATGAAACGCTGGAACAATTCCTCCGATTGCCTCCCGAGCAAATCCTCCTTCGCTGGTTCAACTATCATCTCAAGGCTGCCAATTGGCCCCGAAGGTTTGTATTATCCAAACCGCACATATTTGTCACTGACGGCGGCTAACATCACACAGGGTTGCCAACTTCTCGGGAGATATCAAGGACGGCGAGAACTATGCTGTCCTTCTGGCGCAGATTGGATCCGACTATGGTGTGACACGCGCACCTCTGCAGACACGCGACCTTCACCAGCGGGCCGAGGAGGTTCTTCAGGAGTCTGACAAGTTGGGTTGCCGCAAGTTCCTTACCCCAAAATCTCTGGTTGCTGGAAACCCCAAGTTGAACCTCGCGTTCGTTGCCAATCTCTTCAACAACCATCCAGCCCTTGACCCTATTACCGAGGAGGAGAAACTGGAAGTGGAAGACTTCGATGCTGAGGGTGAGCGTGAGGCCAGAGTTTTTACTCTGTGGCTCAACAGTTTGGATGTTCAACCAGCCGTTGTTTCCTTCTTTGATGACCTCAGAGATGGCTCGGTTCTCTTACAAGCATACGACAAGGTCATTCAAGGATCTGTTAACTGGCGTCATGTAAACAAGCGCCCTGCCCACGGTGGCGAGATCATGAGATTCAAGGCCGTCGAAAATACCAACTATGCTATTGAGCTGGGCAAGCAGAACGGATTTTCGCTAGTCGGCATCCAGGGAGCAGATATTACCGACGGACAAAGGACACTTACCCTGGGCCTAGTGTGGCAGCTCATGCGCAGGGATATCACTGTTACGCTATCATCTCTCGCACAGAAACTCGGCAAGAGAGAAATCACAGATGCAGAAATGGTGAGGTGGGCCAACGACATGTCCAGAAAGGGTGGCCGAAGTTCTGCCATTCGATCATTCAAGGATCCAAGCATTGGCTCGGGTGTCTTCTTCCTTGATGTTCTGAACGGAATGAAGAGCAGCTACGTTGATTATGATCTCGTGACCCCCGGTCAAACTGACGAGGATGCCTATCTCAATGCCAAGCTCAGCATCAGTATCGCCCGAAAGCTCGGTGCCACCATTTGGCTCGTCCCCGAGGACATCTGCCAGGTTCGCAGCCGCTTGTGTACTACTTTTATTGGTAAGTCATCACGTATTCCTCACACGAGAACCATGGAGGTGACATTATTTAACAACTTTTCCATTTTCTAGGTTCTTTGATGGCTACACACGAAAAGATGTAGGTATGTCTGCTTCCGGATGCAAATAGTGAAGGTACAAGGGTTCAAAAGGAGTAAGCGGGAGGAGATGAATCAAAGCTGGAATGGTTGGACTCTACTAGAATTTCTGAATCCCTATCAACAATGAAGTCATGATACATAGGTTCTCCCTCGCGAACAAAAGTTGGATGACTAACACAAATAACTCATCCACGTATCAAGCAAAGGACCCAGGGGATCATGCCAGTCAAGTATTCTAGCACACCGCTAGAAGTAACTACTCAATATCCAAGGTAGCCAAGAATATTTAGTCAGTCTCTAATCAACCCACCCATGCATCAACACGCTGTTAATCGATCAGTACAAGTACACAGTAGCTGGTACCTGGGCAAGCGGGAGATCAAAGTGCCGTTTGGTGTGCAATGTCTTATATTACCCGCTTGCTAGGATAACGAGAGGATTAAGTTGGCAAATCCCGGCATGGTGGGCTCATCAAATGCTTGAGATGGTAGCATACAGTGTTCGAGATTGTGGCGTCACTGTGGTTTGTTGGAGGTTGGGCCCAGCCTGCCTCGATTATGTCAGCAGGACAAACTCTGCCGTTTGCATGCTTTATCGCAATCTCCAATTTGCTAGACGTTCATTTCACCTCCCTTTTCAATCACTCGAGGAAAGCCAACGTCATCTTCTCATCCATCTTTTGACATCACCATCTTTTGAAGGATTGACATCCTAATCAACTCGAAAACCATGTCTCGCGGCGGAACTACACTTTACGTGACCGGCTTCAGCCACGGCACCCGCGCTCGCGACCTCGCATACGAGTTCGAACGGTACGTCAACCACGTTCACGCCCACGCATACGCATGCGCCCACGCCCACGCATACGCATGCGCCCACGCCCGCGCCTCGCCCTCGCCCGCCCTACCCCCCGGTGAAGAAGCTGATCTTCCGTTGTCGTCCCCTCCTCGTCGTGTCTCCGCCGCCCTCGTCTACGCCCTCCCTCGTCCGCGTCCTCGTGCTCGTCCCAACCCAGATTATCTACCCCCAATGACCCTCCCCAGTCTGACCCGTTTCCATTCTTCCTCCTCCGATACCTTGCTGCGACCCCCCTCCTGCGAACTTCTCCAGCTTGGTCCTTGACGACGGTTTCCTGGCGCACCGGACGCGCGGGCGGTTCCTAGCCCTTGAATGATACTTCAGACTTTTTAATTCCGAAATTTCAATATCTTTTGCCCCGTCTTTCTTGTACGCTGACAAAACCAATGCCATAGCTATGGACGACTGGTCCGCTGCGACATTCCTGCTCCTCGCTCTGCGTCTAGCAGACTGTATGTCTCCCCCCTGATATCTCTTGAGCTTTGAACGCTACTGACATGACGTCGAAAGCTTTGCGTTTGTGGAGTATGAAGACAAGCGGGATGCCGACGATGCCTACTATGAGATGCATAATAAGCGCATCGGGCGTGATGATATCCTGAAGATCGAGGTAGGTTTTCGGCTGTTTCATTTGTTCCGTTTGACTGTCGAGCTCTTGATATTGATGTCACCTTTCTCTCTTTTAGTGGGCTCGCACTCCCCCCTCTGCTTCATGGCGCTTCGAGTCCGGTCGCGATCGTGACCGCCGTGGAGGTGGCCGATCTCCAGGACGCCGTGGGCGAACTCCTTCCCCCAGACGGAGCACCCGCGATTACTCTCCTCGTAAGGATGATCGTAGGGACCGTGACCGTGACTATGACCGTGATAGCCGACGGGATCGGGATCGCTCACGCAGCCCTGACACTCGGTACGCATCCCCTAACCTGAGACTTGGGCTCTTCTCCCGTTTAAGTGACGCGTCTAACTGCCATTTCCAGTGACCGTGACCGTGATCTCAAGGATGATCGCGACGACCGTGACAGGCGAGAAAACGGCACCAATGGAGATGACCGGAAGGGAGATGGTAAGTTGGCCGGTTAACCTAAGGGATTCTACTATAACTAACGTCTAATGCAGCTCCGGAAAGCCCACCCCCCGCTCATGAGGAGTTGGACGCAGCTGAGTAAAACGATGCCATCGAATTCCCCAGCTGCGAGAGGTTCTCAGTAGCCATATTCCATGGGTGGCTGCTGGCTTTCTCTTTACATGGCATTCTCACACTGTGCTTCTAACCTTTAAGCTTTCATTTTATCTCGTGTCGTTTCTTAAGTTCTTGGTACGCATTTGTTCCTGCTACTACCGGTTGAACCAAATTGATGGCGTAGAGGATTTGCCCAGTCATGATCTCATTATTTGCTCCTGGCGGTTTCCACGAGGGCATAGTACTGCAAACATGTGCAACAAGCACATAGAGTCGCAATTGTTTGTTCTCGTTGTTTTACTTATATAGGGCAGCCCCGCCAATGCAGATTTCCATCCTCTATCACTAAAAGTGGCTAGCTAGTTTGTCAAATTTAATTCAAGACTTTATGTCTATGGTCTACGAACCGCCGTCCAGCTACAAGATCTAGTGATATGCTTTTTATTCTTCGACGCTCCACAACACGCAAATGACCGCTGCCTCCTGAGAGTGACGTAGTTAGCCATCTTCAAATGGGGATGTTATCCATACCGATTCTAGGTTAGCGTTCCTGCTGCCCTTGTCCGTCCTCGCATGAGGGCAACAGAGACGGCTTTGCTGGATTTCTGTCAGAGCAATTGTCAACTCAGTACCAAAATAACAACCAAAAAACAATGACGCATGCGCATTTCACTCTTGAACCTGCACAATATAAGCATGGAGCGAACATGTTGCCCAAAGACGAGCTGTACTCAAGGGTCATGCATCAAACATCGGCCCATTCTAGTGCTGTTAATAAAGCAGCATTCTATGGGAGCCAACACCCAGAAGAGTTCAAGCGGGATCTCCCGGTAAGATGGCACGGGGATGATTGGCTGGGGAGCCTGGGGCCCCAAGATGGCTTTCGATCTGCCAGTTACGGGAACGGGGAAGGGGGAGAAGAGAACGACCTGGGCCGGAGCGTTGATGAAGGATGCCTAGCAATCAATCGTCGCCAACGGAGCTTCTCTCAATCCGTCCTTGCATTAGTGGTGGTCACATATTGTCCAGCATGGCTACGTTGACGATCCGGCATGCGCGTGCGGCTCTGCTAGCACAACAAGCTTCGAGGTCGCAGTTTCATCCCAAGTATTCGCGTCGATGGGGTGGTAACGGTGGCCTTTTCAGATTGACTGCGCATCTACCGTAGCAGCCAGCGTACGGCGTTCCGCTCCCCCATCGTTCCATCAAGATGAGGAGATCGGGGAAGCTTGGGCATCTCGGAGGTTGACGGGGGGTGGGGCGGCTGTAATCGCCACTATCGGGCCTCTAAGATTCCAGAATAACTTCCTACCCGGGATCGTGGTAGGCTCTGCCGGCGGGTGTTGGCGAGCGCAATTACGGGCCTGTGTTGAAATTATTGCCGCTCCTCCCCTCATCCTCCCATTTCTCTTGGCCCGGTCGTTTGGCATTTGTTCTTATCCTATGTACAATAGTCTTACCCTCTTCGACCTTGTCCTTTGCAATTGATCCCGCGCCACGTCTACACGCCCATTGCGACCGGTGTCAGGCTACCTCTCCTTAGTGGTTGGCTGCTGCCCGGCTGTGAGCGTGGCAAGTGACCGACCCTCCCTGACCGACGACAGCCGGCTAGAGGCAATTCCAAGACCGCTCGTCATCTGCCTCAGCACACTCCGCTCACGCGACCAATCTTTTGATTTGTTCTCGTCGCAGCCTGGTCCTGGTCATCTCGCAGCGCCCTCTCGCCAGGAGCTTCTGGCTCAAGCATCCCTACCGAATTGCTGTTTGTCTAGCAGCCGCTAGTCATACAAATCCAGCACGTGTGTCCTATCTACTATTTCGCTTTTCATGGCGGCCTCGTGTGCCATTGCCATCTTTAAACTAACCCTTGGTCTACTAGTTACGGTAGCGATAACCCGAAACTCTCCACTCTACATCGAATCGAATCAAACAAGCATGGCATTGCTTTCTGCAAGCCCATAGTCACTCCTTCGCGTTCTTCTTCTGGTACACTCGCTTCAATCCGCTCGAACGGCCGTCGCAACTCTGCCTTTGGCCACGGAGAGATTAGGTTCTACTTTTAACTCGCCACTGAACCGGTTGCCCTCTCTGCTGTTCATCAATTCAGCGCGCGCTTAGAGCTACGATTTCGAGAGAGAGAAAAACCAAGCACACATTATGTCTGCCGTATGTCCACTCACTCCCACCCAAGACGACGACAACAACAAGGCTAAAATTTCTTCACACAGTCCGAATCAGACGTGGTGAAGGCGGCCAGCCTACCAAGCCCAGCCATGATTCAGTTTCGCGACAATATATCTCAGCCTGTGGTCGCCGCGTTTTGCGCAGGGGGCGTGGCTGGTGCGGTTTCCCGAACAGTTGTCTCCCCCCTGGAACGATTGAAGATTCTCATGCAGATCCAAAGTGTTGGGCGGGATGCATACAAGATGTCTGTTGGCCAGGCACTGAAGAAGATGTGGCAAGAGGAGGGTTGGAGAGGCTTCATGCGTGGTAATGGAACCAACTGCATCCGCATCGTCCCCTATTCCGCTGTCCAGTTCAGCAGTTACAACTTCTACAAACGGGTACGTATCTACCAATTTCCGCCGCCGCTGTGGCTCGAAGTGAGCTCCCACTAAACGAGGGCAGACCATATTTCAATCTCCAGATGGTGCTGATCTCGCGCCCCTGACTCGCCTTGTATGTGGTGGCATTGCTGGTATCACATCCGTCGTCTTCACATATCCTCTGGATATTGTCCGCACTAGACTATCGATCCACTCCGCCAGCTTCGCAGAACTCGGCAGCAGACCTCAACAGTTGCCTGGCATGTGGGCTACACTCACCCATATGTATAAGACCGAGGGCGGCATGTCTGCTCTTTATCGAGGCATGATTCCCACAATCGCTGGCGTCGCACCATACGTATGTGTTCCCAAACTGTTCATCCCACTCCCGCCGTGTTGGTGATACTATTTTTGCCGAACCCCCGATGGGCAACAAGAGCTAATAATGAGCAGGTTGGCTTGAATTTCATGGTTTATGAGTCAGCCCGGTCTCTTCTTACTCCCGAAGGAGAAAAGAATCCAAGTGCGGTCAGAAAACTGCTGGCCGGTGCCATCTCCGGCGCTGTCGCTCAAACGTGCACTTATCCCTTGTAAGTACCAGTGCAACGAGTAGCAGTGAAGCGCAGATGAAAGCTAACCTAGCTGGTCTGCAGCGATGTCCTTCGTCGGCGCTTCCAAATCAACACAATGTCTGGACTAGGCTATCAGTATAAATCAATTTTTGATGCTGTTCGAGTTATCGTAAGCCAAGAGGGAATCAGGGGCTTATACAAGGGTATAGTTCCAAACCTTCTGAAAGTTGCTCCTAGCATGGCTTCAAGTTGGCTCAGCTTTGAGATGACACGCGACTTTCTCCTCGGATTGAAGCCGGACGATGACAACCCAGGTTCGCTATAATAGAAAAACTCCATGATATCAGTTGGCGAATAAGGGTGCAACGGATGATAGAGAAATATTGCAGGTACACCGATTGGCCATCTATTGTACCAGCAAGGTGATCGGATGGCCT
This sequence comes from Clonostachys byssicola, assembly GCA_902006505.2. Taxonomy (NCBI): domain Eukaryota; kingdom Fungi; phylum Ascomycota; class Sordariomycetes; order Hypocreales; family Bionectriaceae; genus Clonostachys; species Clonostachys byssicola. Next base: position 16,838 of record CABFNO020001568.1, read on the forward strand.
TTCTAACCAAGAAAAAAAATTACAGCCGTATAGAAACGGCATAGACGAATAATGAGGCCGCCAGTGGGCAGAGTGGCTCACTGGTCATGCCTCTCTGGAATCGGCAGTCTCCAGAGGTTCTTCAGGGTCTGAAACTGCCTGCTGACGAGTTTCTTGCATCCGATTCCACTTCAGGATAGAAAATGTAGTCTTCACTAGGTCTTTCATATTTAATACCCACGTTGTAATTGTTACACTGTGTAATTGATGGCCTGCACAGCGCTATTGGGAAGGCACCTTTTCATGAACTCAATCTGGCTGGATTCTGGGCGGGGGACATTCATTAAGACCTCTGAAGTACTCTTATCTTATCAGTCAGTCTTGGTCTTTCGGATGTCATGTTCTGGAGACCCACTCATAGTTAAGATTATATAAGCAAGTCGCAACGCACACAGGCTCAGCAAATTAGCCCTAAATGCCCAGGTTTACCGCCCCAGGCCCGCTCCACAAAGCAATTGAATCGATTTTGGTTCCACTTTTATTGTCAGTCGGATGTGGGTGATGCCCTGAAATTTCTTCGTGCTTTTTGAACTGAAGCCTTGTTGCACACCACCACTCCAGCCCATCGCCAACTTCGCCAGCGACAACCGACACAATGGGTACGTGAACCGTCTTTTCATCAGCCTGCCGTATGCGAGTGGGAATCTAGAGAGCATCTGAATAAGGTCTTTCTTGATTCCTGCGCCATGGCGCCGTCCGTGGGGAGATATTTCTCTCCACGAGACCTGAGCTGCCTATGTTGAGCATATATTGAACCCAATGGCTGACGGTTATATTCACCCTACAGGTATCGATCTCAACCGCCACCACGTTAAGGGCACTCACCGCCAGGCCCCCAAGAGCGACAATGTCTACCTCAAGCTCCTGGTGAAGCTCTACCGCTTCCTGTCTCGTAAGTCGATCTCCAATCCCGACCATCAAATCAAGGTTGTGCACGAAAAGCAATCGGGCTCGAAACATGCGAAATATTGGGGGGACTCGCTAACCGTGGCAATGCGATGAATTGCAGGCCGTACCGACTCGAGCTTCAACAAGGTCATTCTTCGACGTCTGTTCATGTCCAAGATTAACCGCCCTCCCGTCTCTCTCTCCCGCATCGTTGCCAACACTGCCAAGGAGGAGAAGCGCACCGTCGTTGTTGTCGGCACCATCACTGACGACAACCGTCTCCTCACCGTCCCCAAGCTGACCGTCGCCGCCCTGCGATTCACCGCCACTGCTCGTGCTCGCATCGTTGCCGCCGGTGGTGAGGCCATCACCCTGGACCAGCTCGCTCTCCGTGCCCCCACTGGTGCTAACACCCTCACCCTCCGTGGTCCCAAGAACGCCCGTGAGGCCGTCAAGCACTTTGGCATGGGTCCCCACAAGAACAAGGTAGGCTCTTCTTTCCACCGAGGATCCTCGTTGGCCTGCGGTTGTTTTTATATTGCTATAATACTCACATTCTCTCTAGAAACCATACGTTGAGTCCAAGGGTCGCAAGTTCGAGCGTGCTCGTGGTCGCAGACGATCTCGTGGTTTCAAGGTCTAAGGAATGGACCTTGATGGAAAAAGGACTGCTTGGGGCTAGCTTTGTCTTGGGAACTGATAGCGTCATGATAATAGTGCCAAGTAGTCGTGCAGTTGGTAAAATCAGGCATTGGAACTGGAGTAACTCGGTTGAAAAATTCGGAAATTTTACTTTCACGTCAATTGACTGATACTTGACTTGGTTGCTTTTCGATCAATGTGCCCATGTCACATACGTGAGTTGGGTCCAAATCTTCAGAGACATACGTATCACTTGACCACTATATTTCCTTTTCTCTTCAACCCGATTAAGTATACCTCCCTGCTTTCCTATTTCGTGTAAGCTGGAGAAAGGGACCAACATCGAGTGTTGAAACTCACGCTTCTTGATGATTTTGGCTTGACTCTGAAAACATTGCAAAAGAGCAGTCGGACCCTTTGCTCGAAATCTCGGTCCCCTCGCCCTACGTAAACTTTGCAGACAAAGTGCCCGCCGGGTTTCAGAGTGTCACTCGCAAAATCGAGGGCGGCATTGCAAAGATCCTTTTTGGCGACTCTCCGTCAGTTATCAATACGCTTGTTTGCTGTATGGCTCTGATTGTTGTTTTATCAAAGCACCCAATGAAGGAACCCAGGAACCCACCAGACTACGAGCTTGGTCATGAAAAGGGATGCCACTCGTGTTCATTAACCTATGATATGGATTACTCAAGGTGTTCACATTATAGCCAGATGTTTGTTGCCAGGGTGCTGACATGTCGCTCAGAACCACCTTAAAAACAGTTAGCGAGCAGTTTTTAGTCTGTGTAGCACCCGATAATTAACATACGTCAACCATGTTCTTCGATCCCGGACCATGGTGTAAACTTCCTTGTCCCTCGGTTTCAACATGGCTGGCTTGCCGCTCCATGTCGATGTAACTCTGTGGCTCAAGGTCATACTGCCTAGCGTCTTCTAGCAGCTGCTCGTCCTCGTTCACTTTCTTGTCGTTATTCTTCTTCTTTTTGTCAGACTCAGCGACTATCTGGGGCTCTTCGGCTACTCCCTCCTTCTTGCTCTTCTTCTTCTCGGCTTTGGGTTCGGACTTGAGGCGGGACAGTTCTCGCCGGGTTTGCATTTCAAGGATACAGTCTTTGACGAGTTTCTGTACCATGGGGGAGAGAAAGTCCCCTTGGAATGTGGTCACACCTTTAGGAGGCTGTGCGGGGAGAAGATCAATCCCAACTATCAAGCCGTCCGGCTTAGTGAGTTCTAATGCAACCTGTGACCAGCTGCCTGGCGCGAATCCCTATAATTGCAACGGGTTGTCAGACATGGACTTGTGTTAGGGTCTCTTGTCTAGTTTCATCGGCTTGCCAGGTCTACCACGGTTTGCCCGCGCTTGAAAATCTTGTGGCCTTCGCATATCTGTTGGCGAGGTCAAGTAAAGTTATGTTAGCCGGGCTCTCGATGGACCTTTGGGGGATTCTCGGTGATTCCCATGGCAAGAAAGACTTGCCTCCAGGAGTTTAAACGCAGCTCTACTCTTCAGTCCTTGCAAACGAGCATCTCTTGCATATGGGTCGCGCCCTTGTCTTTGCTTCCATCTTGAATTAGACGATGAAGAGGATTGACGCTGAATTTGATGTGTACGAGTCGAGGAACTCGGAATCGCAAAGCGACACCATGCTACTGCAGACCGATTTATTCTCCTTGAGAAGGCTGTGAGCACCTTCATTTCCTCTCTGTAATTGAATCCGTAGTGCTTGAATGAAAAAGAGAACATGAAATTCAAATCTCAATCGCACTCCACTTATAGATAGTCACCCAAGCTACCCTAGACAGCTCACATCTTCCCAACTCGGTCTATCTCGTTCGATGACGACACCTCCTGGTATCGTTGTTGGATTATCATGGTGGTAAATGAGTTCTTTCGTTGTTAGTTGGGTTATCTACAAGCTGAATATTTAAATATATGTATTATGTTGAGCCCTGAAATTGCGGTTCTCTTGGGGGTAAGTCGACTCCACGACACCAATGATGCCAATTGTAGGTCGATAAACAAGGTCAATTCGTGACATAAAGTATGCCAATGGGATGCTGAACATAAACATCACAGACCGAGTACCTAAACAAACCAAACCTGAAATCCCAAAGCCAGTAATCCAACCAATAAAGCACAAACGCCGCCATATCCTGTACTCCGTCCCCAGCCTAAATCGTGATACACATTTAGTATCCCATTATGCCAAAAAACTGGCGTGGACACCTCGCTTGTCTCGCTTTAGAGGCGAGAAGCTACTGCCAGCAAACGCATTCTTCACCCCCCCAAGCGGAGCCCGCTTGCGAACTTGGCCATGTTGAACCTTCTGCGTGGGTCGGGCTACAGCCTCGGCCTCGCCATCATCTTCCATAATTGTTCCGTTGCCAGCTCCGAGGAGTTTCCGCTTTCTCTTCTTGGCTTCACCTAGTGTGGATGTGATGCGAGCGGTCTCCTGAATCTTTGACTGTGGCCGAGACTTGATGCTTAGAGATTTAGATTTGACGGATACCATGTTCTCTTGGTTGTCCTCGAATGGAACTACCACAGGCGGAGCGTCACTGGCTTCGGCGTCTTGCTCAATAACTGGGGCTAGGTTCTTCCTTGATGGAGCAGCTTCACCCAGCGGCTTCGCCCTTGGTCGGCCCCTGGGCTTTCGCGTCTCAGAAGATGCAGGGACATTTGCTGCAATTTTCGTTCCTGGGGCGTCGACCGGGTCTACGTCTTCCAGTATGTCGTTATCTGTAGGGCCAGACTCTTTCTCGACTTGTATCTCGGCTACCAGGGGTGTGGGTTGTTCGCGTACCGGGCATACAGTTTCATCGGCAAGAAGTGACTCTTCTGATCCATCCTTGCTTCGATTTAAAAAGGGCGTGATGGAAAATGTCGACTTCTCGACCATTGCGGTCTTCTCGGCACCTCGCTTCTTTGTCAGTCGCTTCTCCATGGCGTTTTCATTTCCGGGTGTTTGGATCGTGATTTCTCCTAGACTCGACTCTTCAACCCGGCGCTTCCGGTTCAGCTGAGCATTTGAAGCTGTGGCCTTGGATAACTTTTCCCGAGAGACCTGGGACTTGGCTAAAGCGGTCTGGCATCGGTCCAGCTCAAGCTTTGTTTCCTTCAATTCTGCCTGAACCCCCTTGAGTTTTAATTTCATCGTTGATAGACGCTCTTCAAGCCGTTCTTGCAGACCACGCGCCTCTGCTAGCTCACTCTCATGTTGTCGCTTGAGTTTTCCTTGAATCTCCTTCTCTGCAACTAGTCGTTTTTCAGCCTCCTCTGCTCTTGAGCGATGTTCATCTGCCGTGGACTTGGCCTCTCGGTCTTGCATTTTCTTTCGCGTGCGTTTCTCTTGTTCAAGCTCCACCTCCAGACTGTCAAGCTGGCGTTGCAAATCGTGTTTTTCGGCGACAACGGACTGGTGATGAGCGAGCTGTGATTGGAGGTGGTCCAACTCTGGCCGAAGGCGATCCAGCTCCCTTGAAAGAGCAAGCTTTTCCTGCGACAATTTGTTCGAGTCTTGGACCGAACCACCAAGAGAGTCGATTTCAGCCTGAAATTCGCTATTGTCAACAAAGTATCCCGCGACTCCTAGAGTACTCCCCTTACCTTGAGATTGGCAATCTCTGTAGCCTGCTTCTTGATCTTAGCCTCCTGGGCACGAGTCTTTTCCTGGCCGTTGCCTAGATTGCCAGAGAGTCGGTTGTATTGGCGCGTAAGCCTTTGGGTTTGCGAATTCTTCTGCGCTAGCTGGTCTTTGAGGGCGGCGTTCTCATCTCGCACAGCAAGAAGGCGCAGCTTGAGGCGGCGAAACTCTTCATCGCGATGGACAAGATCGGTCTGGTGAAGATTGTTTTGATGTGATAAACTGAGATCGTGAAGGCGAGTGACTCGCTGTATTTGTGAGCCAACAATCAATTTAGTTAGCTATTTCAGTGAGCGCGCAACTAACCTGGACAGGACTTTCGGCCATGATGAAGATGCAGCCTCCCGAGGATGGGTAAGGAAATATGCCCAAAAAGACTGAGTCGCAGAAGCACTGCTCACTGCCTCAATCTCGCGTACAGTGTGGTGATTTATGGACGATCGGAATGTTAAGAAGTGAACCGAACTGCGTCGGGTGCAGGCCCTTCTGAAGTGTTCTGCCGCGTTTGCTCTGCTGCCAGGCCGTGAATAATATATCTCTGTGTTTAGAATGTCATTAGAAGTTGCGGAGATCGAAGAACGTGCCCTTGTTTTGTGACTGCGTAAACATACTCCTACTTTGGGACTAGCGGACATTGCTGCGATCTTTACATAAGCACCGATGGCTCCATAGCTGACTAACCCCCTTACGTACTACCTCTAGAGGTAAGGAACACGTTTATGGCAAGCTCCTACCCAGCAAGCAGTTGAACTTCCACACTCGTTTAACACAAATACAGCGCCTTCTCGACAACCAATTCATAGGAGGGTGACTGTGATAATGAGGCTGCTTTCGTCCTTGCTATCGGTGAGCCTGCTACTTGCCGGCTCGTTTGCTGCCAAAAAGACTCCCACCGGCCGATTCGACGAGTTCCATGCCAAGTCATTAAGCTCCTCGCCAGTGAAGCTCGCCACTTCCAGCTACGGATCATGGACGGCTGCACCGCGGGACTACAGTGCGGCAGTGCTGCTGACTGCCATGGACGCACGCTTTGGTTGCCAACTCTGCCAATCCTTCCAACCCGAATTTGATATTCTCGCCAAGAGCTGGGTCAAAGGAGACAAAGCGGGCAAGTCTCGAACGCTGTTTGGTGTCCTTGACTTCGCTGATGGCAGAGATATCTTTGTTTCGGTAAAATCGAACATCTCAAGTCAATTGGACTGAGGACATGCACGCTGACATACTCAATAGCTTGGTCTACAAACTGCTCCAGTCCTTCTCTTCTTCCCTCCCACCGAGGGTCCTCATGCTGTCGCTTCGCCCGACCCAATTCGATACGACTTCACAGCTGGGTGAGATCGCATATTCCCGCAAATATAGATGTCAGCTAATTCTCCTCAGTCCCCCCAGCGCGGAGCACGTACAAGCTTGGCTGGCACGACAACTTCCCGACCGCCCTCATCCCCCGATCAAGCGCCCTATAAATTGGACAGCATGGATCATGGGGGTTGGTATTTTCGCTGGTGGAATCAGTCTGTTGGTGACGGCGTCGCCATACCTCTGGCCAATTGTTCAGAGCCGTAATGTCTGGGCTTCTATCAGCCTGATTTTGATTCTAGTTTTCATTAGTGGCCACATGTTCAATCACATCCGCAAGGTTCCTTACATTGCTGGGGATGGAAAGGGCGGCATCAGCTACTTTGCAGGAAGCTTCCAAAGTCAGTTTGGGATGGAGACGCAGGTCATTGCTGCGATTTGTAAGTTCTTGCTCCATTCCCCCCTCTCATCATGTAGGATACTAATATGTCCGACAGACGGAACCCTTGCCTTCTGTGCTATTTCCTTGGCGGTCAAGGTTCCCCGAATTGCCGATTATCGTACTCAGCAGGTAGCAGTTCTGGCTTGGGGAGGTGTGCTATTCATTCTTTATAGCTTTTTGCTCAGCATCTTCCGTATCAAGAATGGTGGCTACCCCTTCTCCCTCCCCCCCTTCATGTAGATTAGTACATGCGGCAAGTTCGACAGCTTCGCCCACGTTTATCTATTTCGATTCATCGTAAGGGGGGCGCAGCGGGGTGAAAGAGACACAGGGCAGGCGAGATGAGCAATGTCTGCCCATCGAAAGGGCGTCTCTGGTACCAACTTATGAAGCTTGCCTGATTTGACCAGTGAGGTGGATCTATTTGCGATCATGTATATATTAGTTCTTTAGCCACGCTACCGTGGTTCGGAATCGAGTTGCTGAACAGGTCAGCGACGAAAGAGTAAGAAGTCAATTTTTCCCCTGGTAATCCGACGAGTCGAATTGGTGCCAGTGTTTAATAGCGTAAAAGGGTGTGGCATGGGAAGGAATTCATGTCTGCAGACTTGAGCCCTGGGAGGGGCGACCATGGGATGATTGCCCGTGGGCTAAGTTGCCTTCAAGAGTGGTAGGTTGGGGACGATCACACTACAGTTTTTGAAAGTTGCCATTCAGAAAGAGTACTTTGAGGACAAATGAAATTTTTGAAACCTGTACGAGTTCCCTTTGGAAGAAGAAACAACACGATGTCCTGTGCCTTCGAAGGCTTCCAATAGCCTGCAAATGCTTCATGTTCTCATCAGATTGATGTACCTTCCCCCATGCCCGTGCTTCAATAATGACCAAACGAGGAAGCCAGCCGATTGACGCCCCACCATGATCTACTGCTGCCTCTCCACGACAGCTTTTTACATGTCGCTTCCAGTCTCCTTCCTTCGCAACCTTTATTTGCCTTACCCTACCGAGAGCATTTATGCCCTGGACATAACACCCCAAGCACGGATGATGTTGTCGGTGTAACCGGCGAACAGGGTCTGGCCATCAGCAGACCAGGCCAGAGAAACACACTCGGGCTCCCGGCTCTTCTTGTTGCCAGTAGAGGTGGAGGCGAACTCGGGCTTCAGCTCATCAACCCTGGACTTCTTCTCAAGATCGAAGATGATGATGCTGCTGGAGGTAGCAGCGCAGAGCCAGTAGCGGTTGGGGGAGAAGACGAGGGCGTGGATCTCGTCGTTGGCGTTCAGGGAGTAGAGGTGCTTGGACTCGTTGAGGTCCCAGAGCATGGTGGTACCGTCCTTGCCACCAGAGGCGCAGAGAGAGCCGTCGGGTGAGATGGTGACGGTGTTGATGTAGCCAGTGTGGCCAATGTGGTCAGTCTGGATCTTGCAGGTGCTGAGCTCCCATACCTGTGAAAATGATTAGTTTCTGACACATACAATTCTTTACTAAGATGTGGTGTGTATAGAGGACGAAGAGGAATAAAAAAAACCAAGCGTTGGTAGGAAAATCAGGGCAATTGGTGAATGATTGTCTCATGGCCTGCCAAACAGGCTCTGAAGTAGCAAATACTTTGAATTTTGCAATACATCATTTGATACCGCGCTGGGGGAGAAATTCGAGAGAAAGAGTAGTCTCACCTTGACGAGCTTGTCCCAGCCGGAGGAGACAATGACGGGGTTCTGGGGGTTAGGGCTGAAGCGGACGCAAGAAACCCACTCAGTGTGGCCGTTGTCGGTGATGGTGTACTTGCAGTCTCCGAGGGTGTTCCAGAGCTTGATGGAGTTATCGCGGGATCCGGAGACGATCTGTCGGTTGTCGGCAGAGAAAGAGACGGACAGAACGTCCTTGTTGTGGCCAACGAATCGGCGGGTGGTGGTACCGGTGGCGAGCTCCCAGAGACGCAGAGTCTTGTCCCAAGAGGCAGACAGAGCGTAGGCGCCGTCAGAGGAGATGACCTGTATTGTGTTTCCCAACATCAGCCCATGATCACATTTGATACTGGATGCTAATCGCAGAATTCAGGTTCAAGACATACGCAGTCAGAGACGATGTGGGAGTGACCCTTGAGGGATCGCTTGGGGTAACCGTATTGGGTCTCGTCACGGGTAAGATTCCAGATGATCAGAGTCTTGTCTCGGCTGGCGGAGAGCAGCATGTTGGGGCTGAAAGGCGTTGGTTAGAATCGGGGTCTGTGAGGACATCGGCTCGGTCTTGGGTAGTAACCTACTTCTCCATGGAGGTAGCCAGGCTGGTGACCCAGCCATTCTGCAGGATGTGTTAGCATTTGAAGATGTATGTGGCCAAGGGGCAACGGGCCCAAGATTTGCCGGGCACAGGGCCTGGAGTTGGATCCCAAAATGCAAATCGCAGCGTCGAATGCAGGCAGACCTGTTTCGAGGGAAGGGGAGTGTTGGGAAGAACTTACGTGGCCCTCGAGAGTGCCCTTGAGGATCAATTGTTCGGCCATTGCGACAAAGCTGAGAAGAGCGATGCAGAGGTATCAAAAGGTTGCGTCGTCGGTCGTCCAGGGAGGGGAGGAGAAGGGAGAAATTTGAGCTCTACAACGAAGTCCAGGATTAGAGGGTCTCTCGGATTCGGCCCAGCTCCCTGGCCGATTGGGATTTGGGTGGAATTTTTTTTGTGTGGGCAAGAAATTAGGGCCACCGCATCCCAAGCCTCACTTGGAGGGGCAGCGCCACAGAGAGGTACCTCATAGCCCTGGTAGGTACAACCTCCCACTCTAGCGGCCTGTGCAAGGTACTTCCCTCACACAGACCTCATAACACTTTCAGGCAGGCTCCAACCAGGGCTAGTGCGAGCCGTGGCCCTGCCTGAGGTCTGGCCGAATTGATCCACGACCAATTAGCGGATTCGTATAGCGATTTACGAACGCTGTTGATATTATACTCTAAAGTTTTATCAGAGCAGTCAATGCCTCCGGTGATGAGGGAGAGACAATGCATGACCCATCGTTATTCTCACTGACTTCAATTCTCAATTAAAGGAAGCTCCAGTGCCTATACATTAGAGGCTGAACGCAGGATTCTGTTGTTTCCCGTTGATGTTGCTTGAAGGATGGGGCATTCATGACCCCAAAGATGCCAAAGGATAGACAATGACTATTGGTTTTGGCTATAGTATCTCTTTGAGTGAATATGAAGCCATGCCGATGGACACACACAGAATACGTTGGTAGCATAGGATTTTTTTAATACCAGTGTTGCTGGAATGACGCATAAGGTCCGAAGGTAGGTCAATCATAATGAACGCCGGGTGCGCTGTATATTATTTTCAATCCGGGGCATCTTCTCTATTGCGGCTCTGCCTGCGAAAGTCCCGAATTCTATCAAACCCCTTCCTTCTAGGCATGCATCCTATGAGGATCCAATATCTTTAGACTACCTAAGGTAGATGTTGTGTTCTTAAAATCGGCGAAAGGAAACTCCATAACTCCAAACCGTTGGCCCATATGCAGCGCTCTTGTAGCATCCTATAGCAAAAGGTCAAGCAGACATGCGCACCCCTCTATAGTCTATCTAATCGATATAGACGGCTTTACGTGCTTTGGTGAACGCTCGTGCTTTTCGCTGTCATATTCGACCGCTTCCCTAGCCGTGTGACGTCTTTTCTTGAAAAAGCTGAGTCACTGTTGACAATCATGCTGTGGTCAGCAATTTCGCCGGCGTCCGTACGCTCTCCATTGCCTTCACCAGTCATAAAGCGTCTCATTGTAGTTTCCCAAAGGCGAAAGCGCTCCTTTCCGTAGCAATCCCGCTCTACTAGTGACTTGACTTCTTTCTGCTTTCGCATCTTGGATGCTCGAACCAACCCTCTCAAAGCCTCCTCTCCTTGCTGGGCTGTTCTGGCCACCTGCTCTCGGATTTTCTTCGAGTCACGGATGTTGATATCATCCTGCGGCGTGAACTTGTAGGTGTGTTTGCTCGGAAACTCGGGAAATGACTTTGGAATGTATGGGCGCTCGTGGCGATCGGGCTTTCCGCTTAATTCTTCATCAAGTAAGGGCAGTGTTGTATAGGGGCCATCGTCTAAGGTGATAAGTTCGCCATAAGTAGGGTTTAGGTCCTGTTTGACCAGCGGATGTTTGATGTGTGGTCTGAGGGAAGATGTGGATATATTGTAGCGTTTGAGGGTCATCTCAAAATCCATTGGGGTGGGATGATCGCGTCTTGAGGACAAGGCTAGCTCTTTGGATGTGTTGATGAGTGATTCAAGGTCTACAGAAGTGGTCAGTTTTAAGAGCTATCAAATAGGACACTGGGGAGATGATACACACATGTTTCTACAAGCTGCGTGAAGCTCTCGAGAGATTCCGGGGTGGCAGAATCGAACCCATCATGCTGGAGAACCCGGGCTATGGATTGCTGGATGGCAAGTCTCGATTGCGAGTGAAGAGTGGGAGTAGCTGATACATATGACGCTTGTTCTGTCATTGCTAGAGACACAGGGTCTATGCTAGACGGGGTGATACTGGCTATTTTCGCATCTTCGCTGGAAGGAGATGATTTGATTTCGGGCTCAGCTGTTCGGGAGCGCTTCGTCTCTGGGTTCTCGCCTTCAGGTGAAAGGCTGCGCTTTGGAGATGCCATCGTAGTTGATCGAATGGTGTAGTAGTGAGCGCGCCAAGCGACGTGGACTGGTGGCGATTGAACTTGAAGAAATGACCGCAGGATACTTGCGAAGAAGGGCACTGCTCATCAGGATAAAGAGAGGCTAGCCAGCTTGATTTGCCTGACGTTATCCTCTTCACGTCTGGGTGCAGCTTGGTGACCAACACGCGCCAAACTTTGATGACTAAGCTACCGATAGACTTTCAGTACCTAGGTACCTAGGTACCTTGGGAACTGCAAGGTGCTCAGAAATGAAATGCTTCGATAATTGCGGCCGGTTAAAAGTTGCTCTTTTTTGATACTAGGCGATCATCTTCCCCGGGAGTATTAGATCAGCGGCTTCTTTTGAATGCTCCGAAGCTGGTACATTGTGTGTTTGCTGTTTGGTGCGACCTGCGTGGGGAAGTGTTGCTGCATGTGATTGACAGGGTTCAATATGAGGTTGCTGAAACATCTCGGGCGATTGAACGAGAATCCCCGAAACTTCTTCGGTTCCGTTTTGGCGGCAGCTGCCGACCTACCAAGTAGGTAGGTAGGCAGGCAGGCAATGTTGTCCTAGGCATCTGTTTATTTAGATTCAAAGCTGCGTTCTTGTCCCGCTTCCGTTGGTAACCAGCGAAAGCACAAGAGCGGTGATGATGTATAGTAGGCATGACTATCGTTTGATGCGCTCGAATGCTTGCGGCAGGCTCAGATTCGAGGGCCAGGTATACAATGGGACGCTCGTAACTCAGCCTACGTGCAATTCACGCAAAGCATACATATGGCGATCAATAATTGATACGAATGTGCGGCTTTCTCGACGCATGCTGCCTGATGTATCCATCCATGCTGGGGGCCTGGCTGAGTGCATGCATGTGCACGCAGGCGGCATGTTGTGTTGGTTTACACGAACATGAAAAATTCTATCCCTCACGCAGTCAGATGCAGGTGGCATCATGGCAGCTTACCGCCCAAGTTATCCGCTTTTATGTCGACGTAGGATGTACATCTTCCCTCAATTGTACGCACACGCAGCCAGGCCATCGTGCGTCTTGTCGGAGTTTCCGAAGGCATCGGATGGCGAATGAACGGCCTGCCTCGGGTAGGTCGGTATTAGGTGCAGACCTACCAAGCCGGGTGGCGCTGGGAATTAGAGGTACCTAAATGTTGGTTCAAGTTGTCTTTGCGCTCCAACACAGGACTGTATGCAGGTGCGTGAAGAAGTGTACAGGTATGCTGCTGTTGCCCATGCATCCTCTGCTCCTCCTTCTTTCGGTCCCCCGCTTGCTGCTACCCGCCCACCGCCCTACTTCATTTCGAGCATTTCTCCGCCCATCGCCTCCACCCTCAACCCCTCAAACTCAAAAAATACCTATCGTGGTCAGACGGGCTGGCACAGAAACGCAATGCTCCCGATGTGCATGTCTAGTAGCTGTTTGCTGTCCCTCCAGGCCAGGCCGGCCATGCCGTGTGATAACTGTTGCACTTCGTCGTAGCCGCTGATGTACCTGCCTACACCAGGTAGCCAATCCAAGGGAAGGCAGGGCAGGTAGCTAATGTACGTAGGCGGACGCATCTGTGTCTAACACCCGACCCTGCTTGAGGGACCACAGGTACTGGGCAGGTACCTGGGCAAGCCCGTGGGTGGTGGTGTTGCCAGCGATAACCGCACAGGCGAGTGATTGGCGCCCGGGCGGGAGGGGTTGCAGGGAGGTACCGCCAATTCCTCCACGGGCTCGAGGTACTCGGAGTCCTGCATCCCGCTACCTTCCCACACGCCCTACCTGCCAATACCTGAGGTACCTGAACAGTCCCGGCTCATTGCTGTCCACGCAATAGCACCCGGGCCCAGTGATTAATATTCAATTCGAGAGTGGCTTTTTTGCATCGGCGGTTTTTTATACACCCTCTGTCGGCGGTCCTTATCTTGATTTGTTTGCTGTTTGGTAGCATTATTCACTTGTTCTTCCCTTGCGAGCATCCGAGCCTTTGATTTCCTTCCCAAGCGCTCTTTATTCCAGCCAGCTATCTCATTCGGCCACTTTGCCGTCTCAGCGGGCAGGTTCCCCCTTGCCGAGCATATTCGCCGCCGACTTGAGCGGTTTGGAATCTGTGGCTGGCAGCACAGCTCTCGACTCGCCTCCACCTGGAGACTGCCTGGAAACTTGCCTCGTCTATCTGGATAGACAAGGAGTCAATTCATATTGACCTCGCTGTGGGCACGCCTGTGAATCTACAACCAGCGAGGCCTCTTGAGAAACAATCATGTTTAACAAAGAGGGAGCCCGCTGCTGACAAAAACCCTCCCACCCGGTCACCGGTCCTATTGATCGCATCACTTTACGACTTTTATGAAATTTTTTTTGGGCATTGCCGTTTAGGTAAAGGCATTTCTTCGAAGCTATTATTCAATCCCCCGGCTCGGCTCCGGGCATTCCATCACAGTCTATCCGCTGTGATAGCTGGGCGTGATAATTTCATAATGTTTCTCTTCGATGCTTCGGCCTTGCCGCAGCTCACTACTCGCAAAGCATTCATCGGCGTTGACTTCCAGCATGACTTCTGCGACCCGGATGGCATTTTCCCAGCGACCGAGCCTGAAGGGTTCGTCGATCGGGCAGTACAGCTTGCCACTGCCATCCGCGCATCTGGTGACATTGTGTGGGTTAGGACTAAGCCCGATGGTCGCAGGTCGCCAGATGCTGAGCAAATAATTGTTTCTGATGATCCTCTTGCTGGCATATCCATGCCATGGAGAACGCGGCGTGGGGCACGGGTTCCTCTCCAAGATTCTGGGGTCAACGACGACACACCAACAGAGCCTGACGCGGAGGCATTTCTGAGCCAGAGCGAACCCTTTTGCCTCACGTCGCCCGCTGGTGTTGCACTGGCTTCTCCTGTGAAGTCGGCTATGCAAAAATCGGATCTTACGGTTACCAAAACTCATTATTCTGCCTTCCGAGACACCCAACTGTTGCTTATTCTTCGCGCCAAGATGGTCATGGAAGTGTTTATCTGTGGCTCGCTCACCAACGTTGGACTATATGCCACCGCAATGGATGCTGCTCGCCACGGCTTGTCCATCACAATCGTCGAAGATTGTTGTGGTTATCGCTCAAAGGACCGGCAGACAATCGCTCTCCAGAGGCTAGTCGAAACGACAGGTTGTGAAATCGCTTCTGCAAAAGATATCATTAAGTCATTTGAAAACCAGCCCAAAAAGCCTGCCATTTCTCGGAAATCGAGCCGGCCAGATAGACTATCCAAGGCGGCGAGTGATAGTAGAAGACCAACACCACCGGCAAAAAATATCAAGGCGGATGACATCGCCAAATCACTGTCAGAGTTAACTATTGCCCCAGATGCAGCTGGAAACAGAGGCACAGAAAAGCCAACAAACTCAAAACCAGTAAAAAGGACGCCCAAGCCGTCTGGCGCTAGCATCGGGGCTGAGGCTGAGGCTGGTACCCCTAAGGACGGCATTAAGGCTGACTCACAGGCAGCAGCGCCTCAATCGAAACCACCGGAAGACACCAGTCACGTTGATCGTGTAGCGAACAAGCAAACAATAAAAGGCAAATCTGACCAAGACATTGCGAATCTTATGGGTCATCTCAACATAGAAGACAATTCAAAGAACCAAGCTCAGACCAATCCCGAAATGGAGACAAAACCCGACCAGCCTCACCCTAACCACAATGATGTTGGTGAAGACAACAAGACTCTCAAGGCACACCAAGATGGAATTTGCGAAGGCGACACACATGTAATCGAAAATGTCCTCCCAAAGGAACTCGAAAATGGTGTGTTCGACAAGCTTCGCCAAGAGGTTAGCTGGCAGCGAATGTCCCACCAAGGCGGGGAGGTGCCACGTCTGGTTGCTGTTCAAGGCAAAGTAGCCGAGGATGGCAGCATTCCGATTTATCGTCATCCATCTGACGAAGCACCGCCGCTTTTGACATTTTCACCAACCGTCTTTGCCATTAAGGAGGCCACAGAAAAACAAGTGGGCCATCCTCTGAACCATGTACTGATTCAGTACTATAGAGATGGCAATGACTACATCTCAGAACATAGCGACAAGACACTTGATATTGTCAAGGACTCATTCATCGCCAATGTGAGCCTCGGTGCGGAGCGAACAATGGTGCTCAGAACAAAACGATTGGATAAGGACCCATCAAAAACTGAGTCATCCCCTGATCATGGCAACAAGAAGCGACAGGTTCAGAGAGCCCGATTGCCTCATAATTCTCTTTTCCGTATGGGGCTTCGCACAAACATGAAATGGATGCACGCTAT
This sequence comes from Clonostachys byssicola, assembly GCA_902006505.2. Classification (NCBI taxonomy): domain Eukaryota; kingdom Fungi; phylum Ascomycota; class Sordariomycetes; order Hypocreales; family Bionectriaceae; genus Clonostachys; species Clonostachys byssicola. Next base: position 32,743 of record CABFNO020001568.1, read on the forward strand.
ACGACAAGACAAGAGAGCAGAACGTGACAAGACCGCCGATGAGCTAGCATATTCGGGTGGGCGTATTTCTCTTACGTTTCGAAATATCGGAACTTTCTTATCCAAGGAGCAGACCCTTATTTGGGGCCAAGGCGCCACAGGAAAGGTCCGTGATGACGCTCGGCCAGTTATCAACGGTCAGAGCCCTGAAGCTGTACTGATGCTCAAAGCTTTTGGTACTGAGAACCACGCTTCAAAGTTCGACTGGGACGCCAGTTACGGAAAAGGCTTTGATGTTTTGCATATGAGCAACTCACCTCGCTTTTTCGCCTCACCAGATCCTATCATCAACATGCGCATTTCCTTGATGCTTGCTGAGTATGATATCAACCATGCCAAGGGTAACATGGGGCCAGCCAAGGGCGATATAGAGCCTGATTCCTGCATTGTGCCTGTCAAGTTTGTTGACAATGATGCGGCCAGGTCTGTTGTTGAGGGCGATGGTAGCATAATGCTCTATCTCGATGCTATATATGGGTCTAAACAAAACGAAGTTCTTGATCCGGCTTTTGTATCGAAGAAATACACACGCTTTCAACAGGGCCTCAACCTACTCAAGGCTATCAGGCTCCGGAAAGCCTCCAGAAAAGATACTGGCTCTGACGTCAAGTTCTTGCAACGTGATCTAGCACCGTGGAATGTCCTCATTCGGGAATCGGAGAATAAGTATTTGGCAGGAGAGAGTCCTTCCCTGCCAGATTTTGTTCTGTGGCCAGTCCTGCACCACTTGTTTGAGCAGCATGGATCGGCTATATTTGAGGGCGCAGAGCACCTTGAATGCTATTTTGAGAAGCTCAGAACCAGAGAAAGTGTCAAGAAGCTCTTGGCGAAAGGTACGGAGGGAGGATCATAGGCTTGATTGATGATAAAACCAAACGTCAAGTTGTACATAATGATACCCATCTATAGCCATCCAAGACAATCAAACCCATTTTACGACTTCTATCTCCCGTGCAATTGCCGCTATTCAATTCTTAAGGTGCTGTTTTTTTCGTTCAGTCACCGATGAAACAAATTACAGGTAAAAGTTCTATGTTCACGTATGTACAGCAACTTAGTAAATGCGTTGATTACAGAAAGATATGCACTTCAACCTTCCTGAGGCTGCCGATCCCTCTTGATGTAAACATGATCATCACTCACTCGCCCATGGTAAGGGATATGTCCCGACCCAATCCTCCAGCTCGCTTCTTAGCTGCAGAATGTCCGGGTAGTTCTCACCGTTCCCTAAGTGATCCATAAAGAATTTCACCTTTCCGGGAGACTTCTCCCCCCGCTCTTCAGCAGCTTTCCGGGCTGCCTTGTCCACACGAACAGTGATGTGAACTGCCCGATCCACGATGTCGGCAACTCGGACAAAGTCATTCTCATTGAAGCCTCGACTAGTCATGGCTGGTGTTCCCATACGCAAGCCGCCGGGCACGAGGGCGGATCGATCACCTGGGACGGTATTCTTGTTGGAAGCCACACCAACAAGCTCAAGCACTCGCTCCACACGACTGCCATCGACGCCTTGGGGTTTCAAATCGACGAGAACCAGATGATTATCGGTGCCGCCACTGACCACACGATAACCCAAACCCCCCTTTTCCTTTGGCTCGGCCAGCCTCGTGGCGAAAGCCTTTGCGTTTGAGACCACCTGCGCTTGGTACGCGTGAAAGTCTGGAGACTGGGCTTGTTTTAGCGCTACAGCAAGAGCAGTGATGGTGTGATTGTGTGGCCCGCCCTGGTGACCGGGGAAAACGGATGAGTTGATCGGGCCCTCGAGGTTATACAATTCGTCTTCCTTCGTCTTCGGGTTCTGCCGCCTCACGCCCCTCCTGTAGAAGATGAGGGCACCACGAGGCCCACGTAGGCTCTTGTGTGTCGTCGTCGTCACAACGTCTGCGAATGAAAAAGGACCGGGTATTACATGGGCGGCCACGAGTCCAGAGATGTGTGCCATATCCGCCACCAAATATGCGCCCACTTTGTCGCAGGTTGCGCGAATACGTTTGTAGTCGATGAGGCGGCTGTAGGCGCTAGCACCTGCCACAATCACCTTTGGTCTATAAAGTGTTGCTAACTCGTCCAATTTGTCGTAGTCTATGTATCCAGTAGATTCGTCTAGCTGATATGGTACGGTTTCGAAATATTTGGAGATGAAGGAGATCTTCTTCGTGGGTGTCTGATATCCGTGGGAAAGGTGCCCGCCATGAGGCAGGTCCAGTCCCATAAGTCGATCGTGAGTGTTCATCAAGGCAGAGTATACGTAAAGGTTCGCTGGAGAGCCGGATAGAGCTACATGGTATATGTTAGCACTTGATAGTAGCATAAGGGGGTATACGGCGAAACACACCCTGAACATTGACACCCCACGCCTTCGGATCGAGCCCGAAAGTCTCCAGGGCACGATCCTGACATAGCCGCTCGGCCTGATCTATAAATTCGTTCCCGCCGTAGTATCGCGCTCCGGGGTACCCTTCCGAGTATTTATCTAGGATCCAATCGTAAGCTATCGTCTAAGTCGCCGACAGTGTCAAGATCGCCACCAACTTTGCATTACACTGCCAAGGGCATCGAGAACGGCTTGTGATGTGAAATTCTCGGACGGGATTAAATTGATGAAGTGTTTCTGTCTTTTCTTCTCCTGGTTTGTATTGCATTAGCACGGAGACTTATCGGGCTGGTTGTTCCATGGCCACTTCTAACCTGTTCAATGATCTTGTAGATGACTGGGTCTGCTTTTTCGAGATGCGCGCTCAGGAGCTAATTAAGCAAAGGAACATATTAGCAGTGCGCCTTTCCATCCCCAGTGGGACTTCAAATCGAACGGCTGCAGCTAAGCGGACGACGAACCTGTTGCTGGTTGTCAAGCGACAGAGACGACTTTGCCCTCACAGCGCCGCATGAAAACACCCCCGGTGAAGGCTGTGCTTGTCTCGAGAGGCGACGAAGCACCGTCGAGGTGCCACGGACATTTGGTCGCATTGCCATGGCTCAATCGTTGTTGGTGATCGTACGATGATTGGGAGCGAGCTACCCCGGGGAAGGATAGCACGAGCTGTGGGAGCCCGATAGGTGTAGATATTAACCGGCCGTTAGAAACACCAGGACCTTCAGCGGCACATGATGCGCAGGCAGCGACGGGGTACTCGGGCGACGAGCGAGAGGCTGAGCGGGCGGGAGCTCCTATCACAGCTACAAGGCAAGGCAAGGCGAGGCAAGGCAAGGGCGAATAAGATCTGATAGCCTGGCCGTTGAAGCCGACTGGAGGAGCAGCGCGGGTGGATGATGGACTGTGGGCGTCATCATGCCACTGGACTGGGGCTCCCCACCTCTAGGCCCAACCGCCTGAGCACCGCTAACGGCACCCGCAGCAAGTGCCTCCCGCCCCAAGTCAAGTGGGTGTCGACAACACGATGTATGCATTATAGTAGGTAGGTATCTGGCAATATACGATACAGTGATTTTCTTTATACTTAATATTGTGGTGGCTGCTACCAATTGAGAATCCGAGCATGGTGTTGATGCTTCACTGGCTACCCACCAGGAACCTCCCGTTATCTGCAAGCTGCTGATAACGAATCCATGATGAGCCGACATCTAAGTATAGACACCACACAAAATGCGTCGATTGGGGCAAGGAAGCATAACTGACAATAGCACCATCCTTACTGGGGCGCTCTTCAAGGTGTAGCGAATGAACACCGACACTTGTGATTTACTATTCCTATAAACGAACCCCGAAGCAAAAACTGGCTTCGGTAGATTCCCCCCCCCTCTTTTGCTTCAGAGAGCCTATCAATTGACTTGATTTGACTTCTGCTTTCCAGCGAGAGTACAGATATGTTATCCTGCGTCTACGAAAAGTTGGCTCGAAGCTCAGGGTGAGATCAATATCCAAGCAAAGTGCTGTGGAGGTGTTCTGGAGGTATGCCAGCGGTGCAGGAGAGCTGATTCTCTGTTCGAATCATGACTCCGTCTTGACTCGGTGGTAGTTGCTCTTTGCATTGATGAACCCGATTGATCACACTCGACTTGCGTTAATTAGCACGTACGTGAATTATCGACACTTCAAGAGATCAACTTGAATCCACGACGTGGCGAGATATCGTTTTTAGGAATGACAAAGCAAATACGGAAAATTGTAATACGAGTCCCAAGCTTCGAGTGTCATGGTTTTCATGTTCAATGCTACATGCCAGAAACCGCCCCGCCACCGGTCCGACTGTAGAGGAAACCAAAAGGGCGTAACAAAAATCCCAACCCGTAGACTCCGAATGTAGCTTCTTCCTCTCAAGACCGAAACGTAGCCGTTGCCACCATGTTTTTACTCCTCGCTCAGCAGAGCATTTCTCTTTGCTGCCACTCTCTCTTGCTTGCGCTCGCGTGCGGCCTTGGTCTTGGCACGCTTGGCGTCCATCTCCTCCTTGAGCTTGGTCTCACGGGCCTTCTCGGCCTTGGCACGGTGGATCTGTGTTATGTATTAGCATCTCTGCTTTCATCAGGAAGGAGTGCTATCCATGATGATCTTTTTCACCATAGGACAGCGGCAGAAGTAGATGGGGAGAACCTACATGCTCAACGAGAGCACGCTTGTGCTTGAAGGTGTTACCCTTGCTGGAGTGGTAGAGCTCGTGGTACAGGTGCTTGTCGATCTTTCCGCTGGCACGGTACTTGACCAGAAGACGGCGGAGGACACGCAGGCGGCGCATCCAGAGAACCTGCTCAGGCATACGGGCATCGGCAGTACCCTTGCGCTTACCGTAACCTCTGTGGCGACCCTCTCGGCGGGCAAGGTTGAGCTCGCGAGCTCGGGAGCGCGAGTGCTGGGTCACAGGCTTGCGGATGATGAGACCATCGGAGATGAGCTTTCGGATTGTCTGCCGGGAGTTGGCGTTGGAGATCTCGCTCTGCTCGTTGGGGTCGAGCCAGATCTTGCGCTTGCCGCAGCCAATGACCGAAGAGGCCAGGCGCTTCTGAGTTCGGAGATTGACCCTATGGGCATCCAATTAGCACACTCTTGATCCCTCTGGCTTAGGTGCTGTGAGGTAGGAAACATTTCTCGGTTCCATTATGAACCTGAAAAAAAAATGTAGCCGCCACACGCAGACCATCGACATTCCTCGCCAGCCATCAAATGAAGGCGAATAATTCTTGATCCGAAGAATGGTCGATGCATTGGGTTCGTTTCGCGTGCCTACTTACATCTTGATTGTCGTTGGTCGTGACGGTCTGGTCCTTGGGTGGTTGAAGGTTCAGGTCTGGGAGGAGGGGGCTTTACTTCATAGTCATCAAGAATTTCTTAGGTGCACACAATCCAAATGGGGTTTGTGGGTTCACGTGCTTTTTGCCCCACACACAACACTAAGCGAGGGCTATGATGGAGCATGAGTCACCGCCTGGGAAGGATCTGTGCACGTGACCTTGACCTTCCACCCCAATTTCGACTGGCTGTAGGTACTTTCGTGTGCCGTGTTGTAGCAAAGCCTGGGGTGACCTACAATAAACACCTGGCTCACCAACAAGCAGTCAATAATTTAGTGTTGTACTGGAACGCCAATTTAACGAATTATCACCGAAAAGGTTGGATTGTAAGAATCGATTATGTGTTATTTTATTGCATATTTGTGAAGTTATGCAGTATGTCTTTTGCACCAGAATATTGGTGGATATATGGTGATAGCTTAGACCTTCATCTATGAGAAGACATCTTCACCCACATCTACCTTTCCAACACTCCAAATCTCTCGTTCATCTTCCTGTTCGTCGTTGGACAAGCCTAATCCACCTTGGCCGCCCTCTGCCTCCCTTCTCTCCCTGGCCTGACTTCCAAGTCTAAGTGCAACGCGCTTGAAGTAATCTCCCATGCTTCTCTTAGTGTTCGGCGGTAGATCTGCCCCTGGCCCAGCCATAAACTTATCAAAGACTCGGCCTTCTTCGTCTGCAACATTGAATATCTCCACGAATGCAGCTTCGGCCGAGAGCTTGACTGGAATTACAGGGTCTCGGACACTTGCGAAAATTGGTGGGGCGAGGATCGGAACGTGAGGCCGTACCGCATCCATATCATTGCGGCTCACTGTCCGAACCACTACAAGAGCCAAACGTCGCGAATCGGTGGGATTCCCTGGCTCGATGACAGTAGCAAGAGCGCTGAATATCTTCTTTGCATCTTCAAAGCCTCTTGGTGACGACGAGAGCAGGTATTTGCCTGTTGCAAGAATGAAGTTATCTGCTATGAAAGTCTAGTTCAACAACTCCAGTTAGCAATCTGTGTCTTTCGTATACTAAATGATTATGCTTACGCTCTTATGAGTAATGCCCTGGCAAAGCAAATCGGGCAGGTCAGCAGCTAGAGCACTGTCGAGCAAAACGTCTGGAGATTCTACCAGGACAGCGTTGATCGCAAGGGCAGACGGGTTGCTAAAATGAGTCGTAACAACTCTATTTCGAAGTAGGCCTTGGGCAATATCTTCGGGTACATTCTTTATGAGAGCTCCCAGTAACTTTGCGTTTGTAATGGTCATTGAATCATCCCGCTCATCAGTGTCCATATCGATCAAGCCAAGGACAGCTGCTCGGGAGGATTCTCCCATGTTGGCTCCAGCTTTGCTCACAACCTCATACAAAGCCTTCAACATTGCAGTCTTGACACCTGCATCTGTGGTTTTGGAACCTGTCACAAGTTCGGCAATTAAGGGGTCAATACGAGGCGTGTATTTGATCAGCGTGCCCAGAGCACGAGCGGCACGAGATCTCAGTGTTTCGCTCGACGTATCAGCTAGGGATTTAGCAAATGTCCTCTGGAGTTGCGGCAAGAAGGGCTTAAGAGCAGTGGGCATCTTCTCGAGTAAGTTGTTCAAAGTGAGCAGGATGGCCGATTTCACTTCTGTGGCTCGCTCAGACACAACACGAATCAAAGGTCCGGTGATTTGTGTGACGAAAGGTTTCAAAGAAGCCTCGCTCGTCCTGTCCACAATGTCTGAAATTCCCAAAGCAGCCTGGACTCTCTGGTCGGCTGTACCGTTCATCAGACCCTGAAGGAAGATCGGCAAGATAGCATTGATACCCTTTGGCAATTCAAACCCACGAAGAGTAGCACCGGCAACACCAACCCGGACAAGAGTCTGTCGAGTGGATGGTACAAGTGATTCCATCTCTTCTTTTCGTAATCTTTTCGTAAATTCACTGAGCGCAGACCAGGAATCTTTGACAACATCCATGTCTCCATCATCAAACGAGTTGAGGAGAGATCGGATAATGTCTTGGTTGTATCTCGAGTAGTCCACGCTCGATGCCACGAAGAAGTTACGGAAATGTCGAGCAGCTGCGGCTCTTCGGCGGTGGTCATCATGTTTAAGTGATTGCAACAGTACGCTCATGATAATATTGAGACCATCGTACTCATCAATGTGCTGAATAACAGTGTCAAGAGATTGCTCAAGTTCTTCCTTCAACTCTGCTGTCGGGCAATCAATTTCGTTGTCCATCAAAGAATTGATGATGCTGGGTAATCGTCTATTCATAGCGGCCCCAGCAACCTTAGATAGTGATGCAATAGCCTTGGCGTTGAATGAAGAGATGGGGGGCTTGACAAGATCAGGAATGAGGATAGGGATAATAATGTTTGATCTTGTGGTTTCTGTAAGCAGTGTGAGGAGAGCTGACAGAGCATTTTCTGCTTGGTCCTCGGAACGGAGAAGAGAAAGCAGATAAGGAAGGACCTGATCCACAGCGCGCTTGTGGAAGATATTCTGTAGCGAGTCGAAAGCCTCGGCAGCTGCCTCTCGCACTTCCTCGTCGGAATCTGTGAGGGCCGCGCGAACGACAGATATCAAAGTCTTTTCGTGTTCTTCCAAAGATTCAGGAGACGCCGAAGATATCAATTCCTTGAGAGCAAGACAGATACCCTGCTTAGCATCAGTATCTGTGGATGTTTGTAAGCCTTCCTCGAGAGTAGGCAAAAGGCTTGAGAGGACACCGTCACCGGCCTTCCGGATGAGCTCGCCCAGAGCGTTGCTAGCAATGACCTTATGCTCCATGTTCGAGCTTCCAAGCCGGCGGATAAGGAGCTGAGTAAGGGTAGGAACAAGCTCTTTAAGTGTTCTTGGAGTATGAACCAAAACTTTCCAGACTGATATGGCTGCCGCCCGAACTGACCCTGCTGTATCGCAACGACAGACATAAAGAGCAGACAAAATCTTATTGCGTTTTTCTTCTCCCAAAACTTCCTTGAGAGAAACCCCTGCTTCTTTTGCGTCGGGCTCGTCCTCATCCTGCTCATCCTCAGCCTTAACACCAGTGAGGTTGAACAGAAGATCTCCCACTAGCTCCACGGAACTCAAACGGATTCTGTAGCTGTCGTCTGCTAGACCTCTTTCTAGCTCCGGCAGAAGGAGGTCTACGGCGCGGACGGCGAAATTTTTAACAAGAAGTCGACCCGCACGGAGAGCTGTCTCACGAATTGACTCGACATCATCGGCCAATCCAGACAGAATTGGAGGTACAATGCGGCCAAGATAATTGGCAAAGCTGTTTCCAAAACAGACAGGTAGGAAAATGAATAAAGACATGAATCCTTCCCGGACTGCTGGCTTTGAAGATTCGACATTTTGTAGCACTGTTGGAAGCGTTTCTTCCAGCCTCGTCGTGCCAAGACCAGCAAGAACTTCACTAAGCGCCTGGGCAGAACCAAGTCGGTCACCGGCTCCTGTGTCTGACTTGAGAGTCTGCATAAGGCCTGGAATAAGATCAGGAAGAGCATCCTCTCCCAGTTTCTCCACAAGGGATCCCAACGCCCTAGAGGCGGTTGCACGAGTGGTGGGAACGGGGTCCACAGCAGCGACCTTGAGACCAGCAACGAGTACAGGTAGATGAGCAACAATGTCCTTCTTCTCCGTTAGATGGGCAAGGCTGCCAATAACCTGGGCAGCCTTGCGTTTGGTGTTCGAGCGATCGTTCAAACCGCGCTGTAGGATTCTAGTGACCAAAGCCAGAGACGGGGCATCCAAGTAGTGCACAAACTGTACTTTGATGAGCGAGTCCAATGCTTCGTCGGTATATTTAGTAGGATCGCTAAGAGCCTTGAGAAGAATATCCACCAGGCTTTTGATCTCTGGGTTATTGATAACCTCGCCAAACCGCTTCAAACTTCGGTTTGCTGCGGCTCTTACCTCCTTGTGGCTGTCGTTCAGAACACCCGTCAGCGGAGGAATGATGTCAGGAAGGCTGTTTGCCAACTGCTGAGGATCTAGATATGCCATGGCACCAAGGAGCTCACAAGCTCCTCTCTTACTTCTCCACTGTTGGTCTTCCAGGCCGTCAAGTAGAGTGGGCATTATTTGTTTCACTCCATATGAGCTAAGGTTTCCGAAACAGGCCTTGGCAGCCGCAAGACAAGCATCACGAACATCGCCGTTCGCATCTCCAAAACCACTTAGAAGTTGAGGTACAATCTGGATCACGTAAGGCTCAAAGAGACGTCCGAGGATGGTGGCGAAGAGTTCAAAGGCTAGTAGGCTGGCCTCCCGTTGATGAGCATCCTTTTTGTTTTCCAATGCTGATTTGAGAGTTGATAAGATACGGTACTCTCTGAGAGCTGCGATTCCGCGCCCACGGACCAAGCCAGCCAGGCCATAAGCAGCACCTCTTTGGGCTGCGTACTTCTTAGCATTGAGGAGCTCATCTGTGATCTGCTCAAAGTACTTTGACGACTTGTCCTGGCAGGCCCGAACCAGAGGGGGAAGGCAGTCTGCAATTGCAAACTGAACCGTTTCTGATGGAGTTTTCAATGTGGCCAGCAGTCTGTCAATGACAACTGGGATCTTGGAATCGCCAGGGGCCAGGTGGCGGGCCAAGGCTCCATACATAATCACCACCGCTTCGTTAACACGGTCGGCAGCATCGCTGTTTTTGTCGGGTTGTTCCAAAGTAGATTCGAACTTCTTCATCAACTGATCAATCATCTTTTTCCCATGGAGGTCAATCGCGCGGATAGTGGCATCAAGCATTTCGGCTCGAACAGCACTGTTTTGGTCTCCTAGAGGCCCGTCGTTGATCATAAATTCGAAAATGATCTCGATTTCTTGCGTTGTAACAACAGACGAAAGCTCCTTCAAAGCAGTGGCAATTCCGTGCCTGGCTTCCCAAGGGTCTGAAAGATCCATCTTCATGGGCATGCCAAACTCGTCCAACAACTGCACCCTCGGTTTTGCAAGCTCTTGATAAGAGGCTTTCAACTTTGAGAGAACCGCATCCATCGTGCCCTTGTGCGACAAGACAGCTTCTGAAAGGGAGCGAGCAGCTGCTCGGCGAAGTTGAGCGTCCTTTGATTCGAGGAAGGGCAGCATTCTCTCCGGCACATCAGGGCCAACCTGGACACCACTCTCAACCCAAATTTCCCTTGCGATTTCTTGATTCTCCTCCTCATCGTCGTGGCATGCAAGCCATATTTCATCCGAATAACCAAACTCACTCATGTCGACGTCACTGCTTATTGACTGCAGGGCGGTAGTTCTCACACTTGCATGAGGTACAATTGTGCCCTTTGTCAGGACTGAAATCTCCACAGGGATGATGTTTGGCGCGATGCACCGACACATGTCCACAAAACAATCACGAACAAGCTTGTAATGCTGGCCGTATTTCTGCATCGACTCAATCAAAACAGACAATAGTTCAGCACGAGGAAGAGACTCGTCCTCACAAGTGTTCGAATGAAACGTGAGGAACTCTAGAGCCAGCACCAGCTGAGCATCCCTATCATCTGAGGTTGCACCAACACCGCCTTTGCGTAGGAGGTCGAAGATGAGAGGAAGAATATATGTCACAGAAACCGCATCAAAGGGTCGCTGCTCGCCAGCAAATCGAAGACGGTAGAGAACTCGGGTGATCAATTCTTCCAATGGTTCCTCGTTGAAGTTATCGGGTAGAGTTATATCACGATATCGAAGTGTTCCAATTCCAACGAAATTCCGGATGAGACCAAGTCTCGACGCAACCTTGTCAGAAAGCGCCAGGTAAGCTGTTGAGGGTGCATCCCCCACTATCAAGCTGCAACCGGCATCCATAATTCCAAGCAAAAGCGTGATGGCGTCGTTAAGCCAGAGCTTTGCTTCGGTAGGTGGGCCGGTCGCGAGGGCCTGAACGATTGCAATGCCGCGCTGGAGCCGTGACTCAATTTCTCCAATGGTTTTCCGAATTTGCGATTCCTTCTGCAACTGGGCATTAACCTTTGCATTTTCTTCGGCGGTCAACTTGCGCTTCTGGCCTTTTTTGTTCTCGAGTTGGGTCCGTAGCTCTTCCTCCCATTTCAAGATATCATAGTCTTTGCTATTCTTGTTGGGCACTTGATTCTGGCCCTTTTTAGCCAGGACATCAACAAAACATGTTCCTTCAGGTGTTCTGAAGATGGCTGCCTCCACAGGGCCGATTTCTTTTAAGCCTGCAGTACTCAGATCTGCGCGCACAAGATCTATAAGCCTCGGGATAATAGCATCTGGTGCCACAAAGGCCAATTCAGCGGCGGCGTTGGATGCAGCCAATTTAACAGGATCGGACTCGATCAACGTTCGTGTCCATATTTCCTTCAGGAGCTCTTCCTTTCGTTCACGAGCAAGATTCCCGGGGTCGATCTTCATACGTAAACAGAGATCGATCCAGCTTGATCGGGGAATAAGTTCATGTCGTGCTAGAACAATCAAGGAGCAAGCTTGATCTTCCAAAGCTGCCGAGTCAGTAGCCTCATCTCCGTCAGAGCGATCCGGGCATATCGCTCTTAGGACTTGTATCAGCTGGTCTCTTCCAAATCTGGTTTCCTTTTCCTGTGTACCCGAATGAAGAAGCAAATCCCAGAGGCCATCGGTCACAAACCCTGATATTTGATGTGTGTTTTTGGAATGAAGTTGAGACAATGCTTTACCTGCTGCTTGTTGTACGGAGGGCGGGACATCTGGTGCGGTGATAGCATATATAAATGCCCCCGACCATGCAATAGAAACATCCGTTGGGGTTTTCTCGTCCAGCGCTGGATGCAGGGCTGTCAAGGCCAGGGCAAACCAATTCAAGTCCTCCTCCCCACCAAGTTTAGAGTAGATTCTATGGTTCAAGAGGAAAGATTGCTTGCCAGTGGGGCCCAGAGCATCTTTAGCAATAGGAGTTTTGGCGACTGATTTTGCGGAAGGAAATTTCTGTTGAAGCCCTGGGATAAGCGCCGTAAGGATGTAGGCCCCGATAGCTAGGCCGCTCTGGACAGCACTCGCGGCGTTGGCCGCCGTCTCGTTGAAGTTGTCGAACAGCTTTGGGGTCACAGCCTCAACCCACGACAGCATGCTATCGGTGGGCTCCTGCTGTTCGCAGGCACGCAAGATGGAGCCAGTTCGCAGGATCCAAAGCTTACGGGACGCTGGTTTTTTATCCGCCAAGCCTTTAACAAATACATCAAGCACAGGCTTAGGAATATCAGCGTTGGTCTTAAGTAGCTGCACCACGGCCTTGGACAGAGTGGACGTTTCATTTGACAAAGCAGATTCGTTTCCTTCCTTTCCAGCTACAATGGCGAGACCATCCATCACCTTTTTAGCTGAGGATTCAGAAAGTGGGATACCCTCCAACATGTCAGCGTGCAAAACTCGATGATCCGGAGACGAAAGCTTGCCCCCCTTCAAGGGAGCAAGTATCTCGTCGACAACCTTTTGCAAGATATCATCATCATGACATCGAAGAACGATATCTCGGAACGAAGAAACAGCCCCAGCTCTCACCAAGGCATTGCTCGACTTAATGCTTGATAACAGATGCTTCAGAAGCTTATCTTTCAACAACGTGGAAAGGTCAAATGTCGGCGGTAAGGCGGCTACCAATGGTCTCAGAACGCTAGTCAAGATAACTTCAGGTGCTCGAAGGAGTCCCTTTTCAAGTGCTGGGAATACCTCCTTTTCCAGCTCAGGCAGAGTGGAGAAGTCCTGGAAGAAGTCTTTCAGGCCAGCCGCCACCTCCGCTGTAACTGGCGTTTTCGAAGTCACAATTTCTCGAGTATAAAATTCGTAATACTGCGACTTGTGAGCCTCAATGGCTGGCTTCACAGCCGGTAGCCTCGAGGAAACACCAGCAATTACTCCCAACAATGGTGCGTGCCGGGCCACCGATTGACTCGACTTGGCCGTCAGGGTCTTGACGGCATCTTGAAGGACCTTCTCGCGAGTATCGGCCGCGAAAAGTTTGCGGAACCCTCTCCTTGTGACCACCAGCGCAGAATGAGCGATTGATTGTTTGCCGGATTGGAGGCATCGAGCCAGGGAATCGGCTGTACAGTGGATAATATCGTCTCCGAACTGGCCCCAGAGAGGGGATCCAGCCAGTGATTGCATGAGTAAACTGCACCACTCTACTAAAACGAACGAGTTCGATGTTGCTAGGCCGGCCTTCTGGCCTTCATGGCGCATGGTCTTGGTGAGCCATCCCAGCAATTGGGGTTGTGGTTCCGACTTGAGGATTGCGGCAATGCATGCTTGAACAACAAGTCTTGACTCTCGATCTCGGTACAGAGGGATAGTCCCAAAGAGGATTCGTACTAATTCGGGGAATGGCTCCTTTTCGAAAGCTGTATTCACAAGGCATCAGTATTTAGCGACTCGTAGGAAGGCAGGGGGCGTTGCTTGGCTTCAAGCCGCATTGAGAGAAACGCACCCCGCTGATTTATCCGCTCCTCGAGGCCCTGCAGATATGGGATCCGAACTCTAATGGAAGAAGAGGATAAAGCCGCTGCAGTGGCCACCTGGTCGAAGCTGGCTGAAGAAGACATGGCAGATTTATATATGTCGAGGCGCAAGACTGGAGCTTGACATCGAACTCATGAGGGGCAAAGGACCGCCGAGAAAAAAAAGCTGGCCAGACGAAAGTTCCCAGACGGATTGAATCGTACACGCGGAACAGAAGATGGTTGGGGGACGTAATCTGGAGGTAGGAGCCGCAGCTGTCGACGCGGGTTCGAGGCGAAATTAACGATAGAAGCCAGCTCGTTGCTTGCTTTCCATTCAACAGCAATGGTCGTCCTGCAAGTTGTTTTGGCAGAATTGTGGCTCATGAGCCTGCTTTGGGCTTGACCCCACGTTAGCCTCCACCAGGTACCTACACCACAAAAAAAACAGTCGAGCTTCGGGCCGGGTACCTCCTGGAGGGGTGAAGGTACCCCGCAACAGTGCGATTTATTCCAGCGTCCAAGGTATCAGCCAAGTCCCCAGTGTGTCCAGACAGGGCTTTATGTGGGCGACGGTGTACATACCGGTAGTGGGTAGGTGGAATATTCTTCGCTGAGCTCTGCCCGTTGAGTCATTCTCCGAATCGCCTTCAAACCCATCCTTGTCTTGTGCTTGGCCTGTATTAGTCGTAACTTGGGTAGCCTGGTCAAAAGCACTAATACGGCACTCAGGCAGTGTTGCAATATTCCTCTCGCCCAATAAGGACCTAAAAAGTCAATCCATCCGTTCATCTCATGGGAACATCCAGGGCACATTGCCAGGCCTACGAGGTAGCCTAGGGTGCTTTCCCACACCAGTAATAAAGCTCCTGCCGCCGTTGCAACCTGCAACAAAGAGTCGCTGCATTTGTGCCGGTAAGGAACTCGCTCATCACCCACCATCCACGAGATCCGAACAGTCCGCATAGCCCCAAGCTGTTGCGCGGTCCATTGCTATCTTGGCTCTTTTCATCTTCCCTTCCCAAGCTAAGCATCACCCCAATTCGCTATCATCATCGATCACATTCCTCGAGTGCCGTTCTCTAGATGGAGCCTCAACTCACATCCACGATAGGCTCCAGACATCTCTTTTTTGAGAAGAAGCTCCAATTCAAGCAGGCCTCAGGGAGTGATCCATAGATACCGTCTCGCTCTACACGGTCCCAGCATTCCGTATTTCACGCAAAAAATCTCATCCACGTTGCCAGCCAGTCACATTTCGAACTACACCCCTTCTAACCAGTAAACAAAGTCCGTCGACTTGGAACCGGGACACAATGGCAGGAGCCAAGAAAAAGAAGAAGCCTGCTGCCAACCCTGCGCGTGGGTTTGCAACAACATCGATCGCCTCCAAACCTCGACCTGAGGTCACTGAGGATGCTAGCAAGGGCGCTTCAAATGCCGCTTCCAATGCCCCCCCAACGGTCAAAAAAGATCAAGCCCCACCGCCGTCTACCGCACAAGGGCCTGGCGCCGATACTTCCAGCAAGGAGAAGGTTCTCAGTCCCGAGGAGTTTGAAAGGCAACTTGAGGAGTCCGAGCTTCAACTCCTCGTAGAGGCCCATTCGCAGAAGGTGAAGCGTGATGCTCAGCGTCAAAAGACTCGTCTCCAGACAGAGCGCCGTCTTCTTCGCAGCCAGGCTGACACAATCAATATTCCAAAATGGCTCCCTCCGGATTTAATGGATCATATTCTAGATCTTATTCAGGCAGAAAGCCGTTTTGCTTCATCAAATATGTCCTCAGATACACTAAATGCAGGGAAAATGCCGGCTGAGGACGACATGATAATCCGTCTTTGGACGCTCCAGCAAACTCTCGAGGCAGCCGAATTTCCACAGAATCGGATCCAGGCAGCCATTCGCTATATTTTGGATATTTCTCCCAACATATCTTCTGCCGGAAAGGATCTCTTCTGGGGATTAGAGGAGGCGCTGGATTGGCTGGCCCGAGAATGCCAGGCAGATGAACTCCCAGCATATGAATCAAGGCCACGGCCAACTCCAAAAGGTTTTTCTCGATCTCCTCACGATTGCACGTCTACACGATTTGATTCTAATCACTGTTTTAGATACGCCAAACGACAGTCCAATTCCAACTCGCTCAGGAACACCACAACAAACGGATGGACGTCTGCCAACTCGAAGTAAACCCGGCCAGCAAGGACGAAACGGCAAGCCTTCCACTTCAACCAAGAAGATTGTTGTGACGTATGATGAGGAAATCGAGCCAGACAACCTTATCCCAGAATATCTAAAAGCACAGAAGGACCTCTTGGAGTATGAAAGAAGTGGCCGCAAAAAGTCTACCCGGGAGAGCGAGAACTCCCAAGATTCCGAAACCGACTTTGCCATTGCTAAGCTCAAGGCAAAGCTGGAAAAGATCCAAAATGACGTTCTATTTGACAAGTTTCTTGCTGAGCAACAATGGAAAACCCAACGAATTGCGTTGGAAAAAGAAATCGCTGTCGCCAAGAAACAGGCTAAAACCCATGAACAATCCGATTCAGAGTTGGGGAACAACCCTGGAAATCCAGACCCGCTGGACGATGTAAATGAAGAAGCAGAGCGGATCGCTGCTGAAATATTAAAGGAGGGAAATGAAGGAGAAGATGATTTTCTCGGTGATCTGTTTGGTTCATTACCTCAGCATGAGGTAGACCCAACAACTGGCAAAACTAACACGGTCATCACCTCCGCCGATGGCGCCAAGATCGTGATCAGGGACTTTGGAAAGTGGACTGGCGTCAGCCCTCGCCGGGTTCTAGAAGAGGCATGCCGTTCAAGGTACGTCGGCTACTGGCAGGCAAACAGGTTCCATGATAGGAAACTAATCGTTGTAGGGACCCTGCCGTCAAAATCATCTACTCGCTCATCTCCCAGACCTCATTCGCAAATCGCCACGCCATTGATATTACTTGGGCAAAACCTCAAGACACACCTCAGCATGTCTTGAATTCAGATGTTGAGATCTACAGCAATTCTACTCAGTTTGCGTTGACTATGACTAACATATCAACCCCGGACAGTAAACAATCCGAGGCCTACGCAGCAACAGCAGCCCTATTCCACATTTTCAGCAATAATCCAAAGGAGGAGAAGGTCAACCTTCGTCTTCCCTCAGCATGGCGGGACCTTTGGCTGGAGTTTGCAGAGGCAAAGAAAACCCATCTTGATACACAAGATCGACTTGTGGTCAAGGACCTTCGGGATCTAGTCCGCGAACGAAAGAATCAGGAACTTGAAGATGGTGTTATCTTAACTAACGCTTTCCGCGGGCGAGGAGGAACAAAGAATCTGTCCGACTCAGGAGAGAATGGAAGTCAAGACAGATCGAAGCCACACACCGCAAATGTGGATGTCTACAAGAAGATTTGGTCAGACAAGTCCAACTCCCAGAAGTATCAAACTATGCTCGTAAGTTCTGCTCATATCTTCTCACATATTCCCTCCTGTTAACATATTTACAGAAATCTCGAATGCAACTCCCAATGTGGCACTTCCGAGAGAAGGTATTGGGTGCTGTCGACAGTAACCAAGTTGTTATCGTGTGTGGTGAGACAGGATGGTGAGTTTCAGTTGGACACTATTTTAAGAAGAGCAAAGCTAACAGCAGTGTAGCGGTAAGAGCACCCAAGTCCCGTCTTTCTTGCTTGAGCACGAGTTGTCCCAAGGGAAATCATGCAAAATCTACTGTACTGAGCCCCGCCGCATCTCCGCCATTTCGTTGGCACGACGAGTAAGCGAGGAGTTGGGCGAGAACCGGAATGACCTTGGAACAAACAGATCACTGGTTGGCTATTCTATTCGCCTCGAATCAAACACATCGAGGGAAACGCGTTTGGTGTATGCAACTACCGGTGTTGTCATGCGAATGCTTGAAGGGTCGAATGAGCTTCAAGGTATATCTCATCTTGTACTGGATGAAGTTCATGAGCGTTCCATCGACAGTGATTTCCTATTGATTGTCCTTAAGCGTCTCATGGAGAAAAGACCTGATCTCAAAGTTGTTCTCATGTCTGCCACAGTTGATGCGGACCGATTCTCAGCATATCTGGGTGGTGCCCCAGTTCTCAACGTTCCAGGGCGAACCTTCCCCGTTCAGGTTCAATATCTCGAAGACGCCATCGAGCTCACTGGTTACACTCCGTCAGACTCCCCAGCAGATAAAATGGTTGACCTTGACGAAGATCCAAATGAGAGCGATAGCGATGGCCCCAAAAGCGATTTATCTAAAAGCCTCACAGCTTACTCGCCAGCCACGAGAGGCACTCTTGCTCAAATGGATGAATACCGTGTTGAGCCTGATTTGGTCGTCCAATTAATTGCTCACATAGCTTCATCGGAATCTTTACAAGAATACAGCAAAGCTATACTCGTCTTCCTTCCCGGTATCGCGGAGATCCGCACGCTCAATGACCTTCTCCTCGGTGATCCTCGCTTTTCTCGCGACTGGCTAGTGTATCCTCTCCATTCTACGATCGCGACCGAGGATCAGGAGTCTGCTTTCCTCGTCCCACCACCCGGTACTCGCAAAATTGTCTTGGCTACCAATATTGCTGAGACGGGTATCACGATTCCTGATGTTACTTGTGTCATTGATACCGGGAAACATCGAGAGATGCGTTACGATGAAAGGAGACAATTATCTCGCTTGATAGACACATTCATATCAAGGGCAAACGCGAAGCAGCGAAGGGGACGTGCCGGTCGTGTTCAAGAAGGCCTGTGTTTCCACATGTTCACCAAGTATAGACATGACAAGTTAATGAACGACCAACAAACCCCCGAAATGTTACGTCTATCCCTGCAAGACTTGGCTATTCGTGTCAAAATCTGCAAGATTGGAGGTATTGAAGAAACATTAGGAAGTGCTCTGGATCCTCCATCGGCCAAGAACATCCGTCGTGCGGTGGATGCCTTGGTTGATGTCCGCGCTCTCACTGCAGCTGAAGAGCTCACCCCCCTCGGTCATCAGCTAGCAAGACTGCCATTAGATGTGTTCTTAGGCAAGCTTATTCTACTTGGAACAGTGTACAAATGCCTAGATATGGCCATCACAGTCGCTGCCATCTTGTCATCGAAATCGCCGTTTTCTGCGCCCTTCGGACAGCGCGCACAAGCACATAATGCCAAGATGCTATTCCGCCGTGGAGATTCCGATTTGCTCACCGTCTATAACGCATATATGGCATGGAAGCGAGTCTGCCAATCTACCGGCACCTCAGGGAAAGAATTTCAATTCTGCCGAAAGAACTTTCTCAGCCAGCAAACGTTGGCCAACATCGAGGATCTCAAAGGCCAGCTTCTTGTATCTCTGGCTGACTCCGGGTTCTTATCACTGACCGACGAAGAGAGACGCGCATTGTCTAGACTTCGCTTTGCTCCCGGAGGCCGAAACCGCCGCCAGCAGCAGTTCTTTGATGTCCCTCAACGTGTCAATATCAACAGCGACAACGATATCGTCTCAGCGTCGATCATTGCATCCAGCTTTTATCCAAGACTACTCGTCCGGGACACACCAGGCACTAAAGGCCTTCGCAATATCGGCAACAATCAATCGATCAGTCTTCACCCATCATCAGTGAATAAGAACCAGCTCGATATCAAATGGTTATCCTATTACCACATTATGCAGGCAAAAACGTGAGAAAAGAATCCCTCCTCATATGAAATATGGTAGTCATCTAACACCAATACAGAGTCTATCATGCTCATGAGACCACAGCTGTTGAGCCATTTTCAATAGCATTACTTTGCGGCGATGTCCGGTGCGATGTGCGTCTAGAACCCCCTTTATTGTTCCCACCCCCTAACCTAGCACCACTTTCAAGTCAAGCATTAACTCACAACTACAAACAGATGTACTCCGGTGTTATCATATTGGATGGAAATCGAGGGCGTTTCGCTGTCCCTGACTGGAAAACCATGCTTGTCATCAAAGTGCTCAGGACCCGACTTCGTGAGCTTCTAACCAGGTCTTTTAAACAACCTGGTAAGCTTCCAACCGCTCAACAAGAAAAATGGCTTGATGTGTGGCAGCGGCTATTCTCTCAGGATTTCACGAAGGACAAACAAATTGGATCAATTACGAAAGGCTAGTAGCCATATATCGACACTTTTATGCTCGTATCATAAGCAACTCGCCTATACCATAAGCCACATGCGATGGACTCAATTTAGATGGAAATACTCTTAGGATCATTGAGCAGTGGTGGGCCAACTATACACAGATGCGTATCTCGGTGCAGATTTCAAAGTAAGAGGTCGTTGGGCATCTATCAAGTTTTGATTGAATAGAATAAATGGTTACGCCACCTCACACCGCAATTGTTCGAATGGGGGACTTCAAGATGTCTTGGTTTTTATTGCATAGGGGAGCCTCTGGTCAATTTTTGATCATCAGAAAAAGCAGGTTTTGTAGGTATTATGTTACAGATTTATGTTGATCAACGCCTCTTGATGCCTGGCATTCAAGATATTTGCCCCGCCAGTCACTTTATTTTGCCTCTTTATCGCCCTCAGGCCGTGCTGTTGCTGTTGAAGAGGCCAAAAACATTGCCTTGAAATCAGAATTGCCCTTTGAAACTCCAGTGCTCTTCAGTTTCTCTGTATCCGAAGGAACCCCGCTTGCTGAATCAACACTCGGTGTTTTTCTTGCACCAGTAAATCCTAGGCCCTTTTTTGGCCCTGGTCGTTGCGCTCCTGGTCGTCGTACCATGGAAGAGGGAACGAATTGGCTGGCTACACGACCTCCGGGTTTCTCAGTCCGGGAAGATTGAGCAGCAGAGGTATCTCTAGATCCAGATTTGCCTTGCAGCAAGTCCTCCAGAGATCCTGTACGTAGTTCACTGCCTTCAAATGCCATTCCGTTCAGCTTCAAGGCCGCCTTTCCTGCCATTGCGGCATCCGCAAACTCAACACTAGCAGTGCCCTGGCTAGGCTGAAGCACCAGCTTCACAACAGTTCCGAGGGGCGCCAAAAGTGCCTGGACTCGAGCGTCATTCACAGTGTCGGGCAGGCCCATCAAAGCAATCGATCTAGCAGATATGGCTTCCCGCGAAGGGTTGCCCTCGGTAGCACCATGCTCAGACTGCGTTACGGATGCCGGTGATGGCGCCAATTCACCCGCAGTTCCAAAGGATTTAGTAGACTTTTTTACCTTCGTCTCTTTCGAAATCTCGACTGCCAGGATGTGGTTGCGGAATTTGATGTTGTGCAGCTCAACGACAGCTTTCTCAGCCTCTTCTTTGGTCGAAAACTCCACATACGCGAATCCGCGGTTCTTGCCAGCCAAAGTCAGGGGTACGTTTACTCGTTTAACGCTACCATACTTTGAAACAACCTCAGATATGTGATCCTCCTTGGCTGACCGCTCCAGTCCCGAGATATGGATTTCACGCCCCTCTGCTACCGCGCCTTCTCTCTTCTTTTTGTTGTCTGGGTCCGAGTATTTCGCAACAAGGCGGTACTTGTTTTCAATCAGCGTGCCATCCTTCTCAACTGCTCGAGCTGAGGACTTCTGGTCTCGGAATGACACATAGCAGAATCGGCGGTGGGTATTAACCCCTAAGCTGGGGTAACGGATGCTCAAGATTTCTCCACAACCTTCGAAAATCTGGCGAATGTAATCCTCATCGGCGGCAGGTGGATAGTTAGTAACGTAGATCGTCAGGTCATGACCAGCCCTAACGCCAAGTTGGGATTGGCCAAAATATTTGTCATTGCGCAGCAAAGCAGACCGGGCCTCCTCGGCAGTTGTAAATTCGATCAAAGCCGTTGCAGCTCGTCTCGTCTCATCCTTAACCAATGCGGTAATACTGTTGATATGTCCATATTCCTTGAAGTACTGTCGGATTTGAGGTTGTGTCACGTCTTCCGGCAGATTCTCCACAATGACAGTCGTATTTTCTCTATCCCTCTTCACAACTGTCTTAGGCTTTCGATCTTGGGTCTCCTGGATAGGTTCGTTCTTCTGACGCTTGCTAGCGCTCTCCGACTCATGATCAGTATCGGGCTGATCTTCGCCTCGTTTCCGCTTACTATCGGACGGAATCTCAACCTCTGTGGGTGCCGACGCGCTCACATTTTGGGCAGCGTAATATGCCGAGTATGCTTCTTGCTTTTCTCTCTCTTCTCGCTCACGCCGTTTTCGAACTTCTTTAGCGGCCTTATACACTCTGTCTGTAGCTCTCCGTACAGAGTTGGGAGGTTCATAGTCATTGCAGTGCTGTATGTAGACTTCAAGAACCTTCTCTGGCCAATCTATGTTCCTTCGGGCTACAGCACGGCTCAATACCGATGTTGCTTGGGACGGCACCTTGAAACCAGCAGACAGACTGGATGGTGTAGGACTTCTCATGGTCTGAGGCTTTGAAGAGAAAATGAGCATTTCCCACATATAGAAGCGGAACCAGAAGTCATGGTTGTCGGCATGAATCGGGAGACTGGCCATCTTGTTCCACTGCGCCCTAGCTTCATCAATAGCCCCCTTTTTTTCCGTAAGGTACTGAATGTACATGCGCTCGAGTCGGAATTTGGGGTCGCCTTGGAAGTTCTTGCCATATCGCCTCTTGCCAGTAACTGCCACATCTTCCAATGCAGCGGGCAACCCAACATCAGCAACATCAACAGCCTCATCCCCTGCCTCGGCATCCATAGCAGTCCTTTTGAGAAATCCGCACCACGCAACATACATCTCAATCATTGACTCCATGCCATCTTTGTAGAGCTGTTCCTCACTGGTCGCTGAATGTTTGATCGATTCAATTTCAGCGAAAGGCAACCTGGCATCCTCGGCAGTGAGAATGAATCGATTCCAGAGCCGGCCAGACCAGGGGCAGTGCTGGACGGCACAGCGAATAGGTTCGAGCAGCATTTCAGCCGCTCGGGGGTCTGAGAAGGATGAAGAGAGGAATGTAGCATACTCATACCACATAGATTCATCTGATGAAAACACCCCTGTCAGTGCCCGAGAATAGAGTCCGCGGCAGAGATCAATACCAATGTCTGGTTGATCATTGTTCCGTCGGCTTTGCCGCATTTCCCATTCGATGTAGTCTGACATGACGGTTTTCTGAGATTCGAGGTCGTCGCTCCGTTGAGCTTTCTGGAGTTTCAGTTCAAAGGGATCGCGAGCTGCAATTAAGCGCTTGGCCTCCTGCGCATTCTGTGTAACATCTTTCATAGACTCCTCCCACGAACCCTTGTTGTATTCCGACAGAAAGCTCGAATACGCTTGCGATGTTTCGTCCCAGTTGAGATGGGGGGTCAGAAGACGGTTTCGGTAGAGGTGACTTATGCGCTTCACCCCCTCGGGCGTTTTGGTTTTCGCGAGGAGTTCCAGCTCCAGCGAGACCCAACGATTCCAGAGCTGATGACTATCGTCCAGCCGATACTTGACAGCCTCGTAACCCTGCTGCCAGAGATCCAGGGCTGCGCCAAACGAGAATAGCTCCTGGCCCATTACCTGCTCCTCCTCAGGCCAACCACTCGTGGGTGACTGGCTGGCCTCCCATAGGGACCAGAAGTAGTTGCAGTATGCAAGCCATAGTCGCAAACTACCGGGTTCCGAATTAACTGCACGTTTGTATATTTCGACCGCGTTTACACGTTTCTCGAGGTCGGAGGCGTTGCGATCAATCTCCTCGAGGTAAGCCAGCCAGGAATCTTCGCCGATGGGGTTGGCCATGTTCGGAATCAGTCAAGCACTACACCTCAGACACCACCCTGTCACGAGACGTCAGTCTGGAGCACGATAAAGGTTTCGGCTGTCCTTGCCTACAGGTCGCTTCGCAATGCACCTAAGCCTAAACTAACCATGGAAGGTCACGAATTCAACCAGCTCTGGGTGCACTCGTCTTGTAACAGTCATGTAACCGTCAACACGGAAGGAAACCTTTGTCAGCGGCCAGGAAACTGTTTGCGACAATGCGCGACGACAAAAAAACGGCTGACTGAGCATGGTTGCCTACTAAATTGGGCCTGTAGCACCTGCCGGCTTTAATGTGCCTATTGTGGGTGGCCGATAAGGGACCGATAACCCACTTGGGCATCTGTCCCTGCACCCAATATTATCGCCTTTATCTAGGTAGATGTCCTACCTACCAAAGTCACAACCAGTTCTCTGTGGAAAATGGCTAGCAACATCTCTTAAGTGTTTTCACGGAAAACATTGTACAATTTTGTCTATGTGATGAATATATGGTTCAATTAGATATGTGTTTTTATTCCTATCATCAGTGGTATTTCATAGGTGGATATCCTAAAGACATGGAGCTGGTCCTTCCATGTGATAATTTCGCTGCTATTTCCATGTTGTCGCAATTTCGCCACTACAAGACCGTAATGACCGCCAACGACGTGCTGCTGAGATTTTATGGAAAAGAGGAACTAGGGAACCATGTGCAACGTGGGAGGTCGCCTATGTCATCACCGACAACATGTTTACAAGTGTAGGGTATAGGGTAGTCAAGTACCGGACTGCCAGTTAATTAAATACCTGGTATTATGACGCCAATTTTACAGGGCTCGCACAAAGGACAAAGAACAAAGAACAGCGGCATATCCCTGCGGAATGGCACCCATTGCATGTGACTGCTATTACCACATGCGTGAAGTTGAGTAGTAGATGTTAGTATTTATGTCCCTTTCATTTCAGCATGAATTTGCCGACTCTCACAGCTTTCGTGCAACTTCCCACGGGACTTGTGGACTACTGTACCAAGGAAATAGCAAGCCAAACAGTGATACCTTACCTAGTCATGCCCGGCGTGACGTTGACTGCTTTCCCCTGACGCAGATCAGCGCTCCCCACATACCGTTGCAGCCAGGGCAGACTCACGATAGAGGCCTGTTTGCCAAAACTACCAAAGCGTGCGGTATTACTATATTGGCCCTGAATTCAGGTACACTACTATGGCGGCTATCTGAGTAGGATCTAGGTGAAGAAAGTTCAAAACTCCCGGTTACGCGTGGTGCATACCTAGGCGTTTGGAGTGCCGCCACGTTGTGGACTGACCCCTGATGATGACATTGACGAATTCCTTAATGTACAAGCTAGCATGTGGCGTGGCCTCCAGGGGCTCCCTTTTCAAATTTCCCTTCCCCGGGTGTTTCAGCCCCTCACGCAGCTGATCGAGGGAGCAGCTGTAGGAGATGAATATGGCAAGGATCAGAGTCTCCCCAAGAGCAATAATTGTCAACATTACAATAGCACCAGTTGGTTGTGCTTGATCTTGAGGGATCCATCAGACCACCACCTTCCTAGACCAAAACAGAACAACTAGTAATAGTCTGCGTACGAGCATCCATCGGAGCCCTGGATGTGGAAGCGAGGGCAGGAAATATTGTAGCGGAGGGAATCAGCCTTTTCCATCCCACCGTCTGAAAGAATCCTCCACGAGCTAACGCCAGAATAACTGGCCTCGGGAGGCGACATGTGTTGCCCCTTCTAGGTAGTGAGATGAGACAGCACCTGTTTGCTGTGCGCCCCCCTTGATCCTGCGCATACTCACAGGCACCTCACTCATGCACACCGATGAATGACCTGACCTCAGCGGCAGCCAGCTTGGGGCGAATGAGGAATGCTCAATGCACCCGTAATAGCAGCGCTGGCTCCTGAGTAAGGCAGGCACGAAGCGCCTGGTGGGACCGTTGGCGCCGTCGTCGTACCTGCCTTAGGCCAGGCGCTGGTGCCTGGCTAGTAGCTCAGCGGCTGGCCACTAAAATAGCAGCTGTCGTTGGTGGGTAGTTGGAAGCTTCCCTCTGCTGCCTCTGAGCTCAACAAGGGCAATTCTTGATGCTGAGCGCTACAGGCATCCCGTGTGGTAGAGAGAAAGACATCAATTGGAGTGGTCACGCTTGAAAATCGCACCAATACACCAGAAATTGGCGAAGTGAGCACTGGGACTAGCTAGAGGGGAGGGGATCGAGTGGGAGATGAAATACTCAGCCTCATACCTGCCCTGTTCCCGCACGACGATTATCGTACTGGGGAGAGGATGTGTGTGTACTGGTACCTTCACCCACTGCAGTATGCAAGGAACCCGCCGACGAAAACCCCATCGTTAAAGTACTATACCTTACCCTCCCTACGACTACCCTGACCGCCGGACGGAGCGGCTGGCACTTCCTGCCCGCCCTCTGGAGACTGAGGTCTTGTCCCGCAGAAGTGAAGGGGCGGTCCCAGCTTCCACCCTCCAGGGGCCAGCAAAAGACCATCGCTGGTGGTCGCATCCATGATCCATCTTTCTGTTTGACGCTAGTGCTGTCTGGTCCCCACATCTGCATCTCTCACATATCCCACTGAGATCCCTCGCGACCCATCCATGGGATCGTCTTTGTCTTCACCTTCTATTCAAATCTGCCACTCTCATTCTTTCTTTCTCTTCTGCAGGTGCTTAGGCTCCGTTCCGATCTCTATTTACATTTTCTCACTTTCTTCTAACCTCTTCCTCGACTCGGCCCTCCTAGCCCGATTTCAGGCGCTTCTTTCGACCCGAGGATATCCATTGCCTTCACATTTGTCCCTGTTCAAAACTCGATTTTTTTCTCCAGACAAACTTGCAAGCTCAGACTTTTGTTTGCCGGTGTCAAGGCTCCTTGGATCTGAGATAACGTCTACCGCCTTCCTTCTCATTGTACGACCGACCCATTGCGTAGGCACTACCCACCTTAACTTGGTGTGCTCTCTGGAATTCAGGCGTGTGAAACATCACGTTCATTACGATCCATACAAATCTACCCGTGCATCTCTCGCGAAATCGCGCGACTGAGATTGGCTTCCCAGGCAACAGTCGCCATCCAAATTCCACGCCAAAGACGGGGCATTGTCATTGAATACCCCGTCATCTTGCTTCACTGACAAGACCTTGTGGCTGCACCACACTATTTGAGTGTTCTCGGAGCACTACCGCTTTGACGGGAAACTGTGCAATCTTTTCCCTTTCAATCTATTACCGAGAACTGCGGTGATAAATATTCTTTTCACAAGATGCGTAGCCTTCTTGTTTTGGGCGCAGTGGGCGCGCTTCACATACTGGGCGCCTCAGCACAAGACGCCAAGGCAGACTGTATTGTAGGTTTTCTCGCCAACCCCCGCATAGGCCAGAAGCTGGAGAAGCTATTCATGGATAAATCTGGCCTGCACTGAATTTTGTACTAATTCCCTAAACAGCAAAGGGGTATTGCCAACGCAATTACTCAAGTCACAACGTGGGGATGCGCTTCCGCCGAAGACAAGACGTGTCTCTGCGGAAGTGCTCTCACACAGTTCAAAGAATCTGTAGGCCGATTTGCCTATACCGATTGTCAAGCCCAGGCCGATGAAATCACTGGATTTTTCAATGATTCATACTGCAAAGGTATTCCTCATGGGCCGAATCTCTCTTCAACCACGGGCTAATCGAGGTGCAGGTGTTGTTGTCCCATCGTCAAGTACAGCCGTACCGAGCTCAACCACCGTCGTATCAACCTCGGCCGCCTCATCCACATCCGTAGCGGAAACAACATCAGCGGTCTCTTCGTCTGCCACTACACAATCATCATCGTCCTCCGAAGTATCCACCACAGCAACATCGACCGCCTCTTCCTCTTCAGCGACCAGTGGAGCTTCTACGACCGTACGATGAACCCCGATTGGTCCCTTTTTGAGTGTGAAACTGACACCTGATAAATAGCTTGCGACATCTGCGTCCTCAACTTCGGCGACTGCTGCTGCTACCTCGACCTCAGCAGGCAAGGATAGCAGTCAGAAGGATGATGACACGGAGGCGGCTGGGGCAGCCGGAGGACTCTCAAAGGGCGCAGCGGTTGGAATTGGTGTTGGTGTTGGTGTTGCCGTCATTGCAATCGTCGTTGTTGTTATTGCTCTCCTCCTTCGACGCAAGCGACAAAACCAAGCTCCTGCTAAACGCCCCATGGACATCTCAAGACCGATCCAGAAAGATAGCAGGCCTTATGCATCGCAGGACCAGGGCTCTTATATGGAGAAGCGAGGGGGTGAATCATTCGAAATGCAGGCGAACCGATATGAGGACATGTTGCCGCGGCAAACACCTCGTACTATGGTGTAGCCAATCGGGCTCTGTTCCTTATACCTTGATCTAAGAAGATTTGAAGATCAATCACCGCCGAAACATGAAGAGGTAGAATACCGCACGAGGCCTGACTGGAATGCTGTACCTGATCTGCTGGCAGTGAGGTATCGGCGGTCCTGGGCATTCTTGCCTCACGAGGAGCGTGCGTTTCTTTGATCTGTTTTGAAATTTTGGCGATTTGGAGTGCAAGAAAGTTGACCTTTGACGTTTACGTTTGCGTGTCCGTTCGGTATTACTCTGTTCGTAGAAGGTGTTCGGTAGTTGGGACCGATGTTATGATAAATCATGAAGCGTTAAAAGCAATATGCAAAGTCGTTGAGGATCGGTCGTTAGTGACGTTATGCCCGAGGGGACCCATTTGAACATGCCAGGTAGGTACCTAGTCTTTCTTTGCGAGTACTTATCTAAACACTCTCCTCATGGAAGATATCGAGCCCGGGAGTTGTGCTAACCAACACAGCACTGAGATATGAAAAAGAAAGAAAGGGAAAACAATAAGTTTGTTGTATACTTCCTGACCTGCATCGAAGTCGCCCTCTATCGACATCGCGTATTCATTCTTATTGTACATATGCTGTGTGATACATTATGTTTACAAACGCCTTCCACCAGGCCTCTCGGTCTGATCATCTACCAGGAATAATAAGGTCGTTGGCCATGAATCTTACGGTTGGGCAGATGCACCCATGGTCCCTTGGCTTGCTTCTTTGCTTGTCGCTCTTCGTACTCCCTTATCCTCGTCTTCTCCTCCTTGAGCACTACCGTGATACCTACAAATTGTCATTATTGGAATCCTGACGAGTAGGCGAGGCTAAACAAATCGGTGAACTTACTCGTGGCAGGGTGTTGAATGACACCCATTCGTCCTCGGCCCTTGTAATCAATCTCTTTACCACGCCACTCTCCACGGCCAACCCACGACTGGGCAATATAAAGTCGGCTTGGGTCTGTGATCTCTATCCACTTCCCTTCCTTTGTCTGAATCTTACGGGGCTTATCAAAAAGCTCCCCATTAACTCGTCCGAGTCCCATTCCACGCTGAGCGATGGCGAGATCGCGAGCCTCTTCGAGATAGTATTTGATTTCAGCACCCATCTTCTTCTTTGACCATTGCATTTGCGAAATGGCTTCGTCGACAGTCTTGCCTGAAATTTGTCGAGAAAGCATAACAAGCTTCTTGACCGAAGTAGGGAGAAATTCGCTCTTATGTAACAGCTCTCTCTCTGTCATCGTAATCCTCTCCTCCTTGGTAAGCTGCCCATTACGCTTGACCATCTGTATGACCTTTTTTCGTTGCCAGCGGACTCGTGCACGTGGGTCGGGGTCGGTGACCATGGCTGTATTTGCCCTTGTTTTCTCTGTCTCGCGAGTCAACTCCCCGGCGGGAGAAGCCGCATTTTGCTTTGACTTCGGAGTCTCGATCTCATCCTGGAAAATGCTGCCTTCGGTATTGCTCGTCTGCAGGGTCCGGGCGAGCTGCTCCTGGCGTTTCTTGGGATCTTCGAGTGCTACGCCGCCAGCGTCCGATGCCGAAGTTTTGCGAACTGAGTTACTAGCTCGTAGAGATTTGAATGCTCCAGACAGAGCATCAATCCATTTCGATCGAGACTGAACTGTAGGGCCTAGGTTATTGGAGAGTACCGCGGGGGTTCGGCGTAGAGATGAGGCTGCAAGAAGGCGGCTTTCGTTAGTCATTGCGAACTGTCTGGGGAGGAAATTCGAGCACAGGGTTGTTCCTACCTGGCACGGCCAGGTGCCGAGCGGCCACGCGAATTGCCATTGCGACAGCTTGAATTGAGCGCTACTCAATACTGCAATAACTGGCAATCCGGAGAGCTTCGAGATACAGTGAAATTCTTCGGCAGGTACGTACTTTTCCTGCCTTCCGTGGATCTGCCGGTCCTCCGGTCTTTTCCATATCACGTGATGACTTGTGGCGCGATTATCCCAATTGACCTCTCACATCCTACCTATTTGTCTTTGACTGTATCTAAACCGCCCGACCTTCACACAATCCGCTCTCAACAAAAGCAATCGCACACTCGTCACAATGGCTGTCGCACCAATTACTGGAGTACGTTTTCCTCTCGATTCAATGGCTCGCGCGGCGTGCCTTGTCCGCCTACGAACACCCGGTGGCCCGGTATGAGCTCACTTTGTGCTAATTTCGATTCGAACAGATGCTCCGACGAAACCTCGTCCTGGACCTCGGAATCGCCCTCGGTATGTGATTGGGATGCTGCATGGAATTGCCGACAGCGCTGAAAGCTCGTTGAGCTCGGTGACCGCACTTGTGGGAAAAAAGTGGCGTGACTGACCGAGGCTATAGGAACCGGTTTCGCCATGGCCAACCTCTTCTGGTAAGCACTCTGCGGATGGGAAATCAATTGGGTTCTCGGATCACAGGATCTAACGATTATGGCAGGTACGGTTACCACGCTCCCCGAACTGCGGCCCGTGACCAGTTCTACACCAAGCTCGAGGCCGAGCGGGCTGCGAAGCAGTAAGCTGTTCCGTTGAACGACTCGATGCCCTGCACCCGAGGAATGGCGAAATGGACAACGAGCCCCATCGATGGGGTAGATTATAGACGCTATACAGCCGACTGAGGCCTTCTCGCCGGACAAGATGTACAATACACAATGGCGACTGATGAGGCATTGTTTTGCCCGGCCTCGGTGGGGATGGATACCAAATAGTACTTCTTCGGAGACTTAATCAATGCTGCTGAGATATCTCTTTTGTGATACCACTTTCTTGACCGAACACGATGCAGGAGCATGCATGTTCGTCTGGCGTGCGTTGTGCATATGAATTCTGAAACTGAGCTAGTTTCACCGAGCACATGTGATGATTGGACTAATGTGATAAAAAGTGATAATGTAAATTATAATCTAGTAGGTAAGTGTAACAGTAGATGTTGGTACAATGGGTGTGATGATTCTGGAAATTGAATTATTGTGATGGTGATGACGATTGCGGAGGATGCCAGTGACTCGACCACTGAGCAGGCGTTGATACCTCGGATGTGTGATTTTCACTACCAACGCCGTCCGGCTGGGCACCTCCCCCTTCAAACGCAGTAGTCTCGACTGTGAAGGTTCCCTTTTTATCTCTGCATCTAAGACAATTGGACATTTGTTAGCATCGCAGCTTCGCTATTCTGTGCTGGGCCAAATCGGGTCCTCACTTTCGAAATAGCCGCTCAACAGCAAAACACTGCACGGCGCTCTCTCGCGTCAGCGGCCTCTCGACCTCGCAGTTGTACTGCAGCATCCCAAAGAGCTTACAGCCAGACAATTCTATCTGGCGGCTGTTCCCCTCGACCTTGCGGCGCCTGCCACGAGCGTCCTCCTGCACCTTGGTGGGAAGCTCGGATGCGGGGAACGGATGGCAAGGCGGCGACATTGTGCCTTGCGCTTTAAAAGCTAAGAGAGGGGCTGATGCTGAGTACTTGACGCTCCTCCGCTCAAGTGCATTCGTGGTGATGGAGGCGGCAGCTGGGAGCCAGATTCTGGGCGAAATTGAAGAGATGAGTTTGGAAGAGGTGAGTGACGGATCGGGAGCATCCGATTTCCCTGATCATCACAGCCTCGTTCATCATGACACCATCACTTTGATATCCCCCTCCCCAACCACTTCGCCTTTTTGATATTTTTATAATTCGGGATTGCTCTGAAGAGCTATTATTTGATTGAGGCCGCCATATGTAAACCCTTCTTAGCAATTCTCCTTGTAAGAGAATGATTGATTTGACGTCAATCTTCACCCCACATTGTACATTCTCCAGGATTTGATGGATCTACCATACTTCCATGATATACCCCATATTCAAACAGTGCAAGGGTTTAAACTGGTACGACTGCTAACATGATTTACTTGCCAGGTTCTGCTTGATCTTCGCACAGCAGCATCAGGCAAACCAGGTGGACGACCTCCTCCGAAAGCAACCCATATAGAAGAGCTCGACGGCCTCATCGCACGTCAGTTCCGAGCCACTCAAGTGCCAACATTGTCAATCACCGGCCGACACCACCCACTCCTCTACAAAGTGGTATCCAGACTCGTATCCCCGCCATTCTCCCACGCCGTACTCATCCTCGATCTCGATGGGCGATTCGACACCACCCGCCTCACCTGCACGGGTGCAGACGCCCATCACATCTACATCCAGCGGCCGTCCAGCGCGGGCATCCCGAGCAGCGCGGGCACGGAAGAAGCCGCCGCCGCCGACACCACGGGCGACAATCTGAAACGCCTGGTGGCCGAGGCTCAAACCTTCATGCTCTACGGCGAGGCGTCCAGGCCGAGCGCCAACCGACACTGGTGGGGAACCATTGTCATCCAGGGGTTTGGGGCGGGCGACATCGTGGCCGGCTGGAAGGGGTGGCTGCGTGTCGACCGCGAGAACGTCCGGGGCTTTCCTCCTGGGTGCAGCGCTGAGGAGGCTCTCGCCCAGCGGTCTGCCCGCCACGACGCAGTCGATTCTGCTGGCTGGGCCGCCGAGTCACAGTGGGGAGGGTTCGTTTTCCACGAGGGAGACGAGTAAGCCTAGAGCATCGCTGTGTCGTTCCCCGCGGATTGGATGCTTGCAGTATATCGCTCCTCTCCAGTGGCTCTCCTATCACACCCCTCTCCGTCCTCCTAGAGATTCTCCTGCTGCGGGGCTTTGACTAGCGTTGGCATGATTTACGTACTCACTGTGCCAAGGGCGGTATCCTCGGTTTACAAATGTCCAATACCCAGTCTTCTGGGCTGATGCTCGCCATCCGAATGAATTTCGATGCATAATGCAAGTGTGGGGATACCGTTGGTAAACCCATGGATAGCCATGCAAGTGGATGGTAGCGTAGGCTAATAGTCTGATACAAAACTAGGAGTAGACGGCTCGTTTGAGCCCCAGAGGCTTTTTGTCAGGAAGTGTACTAGGCAATGATCCAGCTTTCACTTAGCCACAAGCGGATGTTGACTTTATCTCTCATGCGTAGCTCGTATCTGGGGCGGCTAGCGTGGGTAAAATAAAGGAGATTGTACGAAGTATCCAAAGCGATATTTGTTGGGGGAGTGTTTTCTACAGGCCTTGTCTCGATAAAATCACGCGTATATGTGAGGCAATTGTTGTAATTTGGTAAATTTGTGCTTCTGTTTCGGGATGATCTAATTGCTCATCCCAGAGGGTATCTGTATCATCAAGGCAGAGCAAGTCTAAGTGCCAAGAGATAAAAAGATCGCGATCTATCTATGGCTTGTCATCTGCTAGTCTATTTGCTTGCCGAATTCTTGCGGTCAAGCTCATGAAGCGAAGAAAAAAGAAAGAAAGGAAAAAAAAACTCCATATCCAAATGTTTCCGTACAAGTCCTGTTATAACCAAAGAAAATTCGTAACGTTCTTAGTGAGAACCAGCTCATCTGTTTAAGCAAGTCTCAGGGTTGGCTGGTTGGAAATCCTAACCTACTCGATGACAACCTGCACCTTCTCGGCATGGAGGACATCTTTAGCTGTAAGGACATCCTGCTTCAACGGAAGAGCAGTGCGCTTCTTCTCCATCTCGCGGTCCAGGCCGTGCTTGACAGCGTCGAGGACGGTGTTGACGGTGATGCGAGGCTTGTAGGCGGGCACAGTACCCTCCTCGTAGACGCCAGTTCTGACGAGGATGCTGTACCAATCATTGTCGGCAACTTCGTTCACGGCGTTGGTGCCGCGGATGTCACTCTCGGGAGTGTCACCAACGAAGTAGACAGTTGAGGGAGGAGCCACCAAACCGTGCTCAGTGTTGCGCCACTGACCCATCAGTCGGGAAGCGAACTCAAAGGTTGAGACCTGGGGCTTGCCGAAAGCGTGGGTAGTGAGCTTGCCACGGCCGCCAGTAAGGTCCTTGAAAGTAACCTCAAACATGCGGCGGAGTGCGCCCATGCCCAGACGGACGTGCTCGTGGGCGGCAGACCAGACAACATCGTTGTGGGAGAAGTAGAAAGGAGGACCCTGGTCAAAGGTGTCGCTGCGAGTGCCAACACGACCACCCTTGGACATGGCAAGGTCAAGCATGATCTGAATATCACCGGCCCAGTCTCTGGAATCGGCAAAGACAAAGACGGCGTCGATCACGACGTCGGAGAAGTCACGGTCACGGGAGTTGGAGTGCTCCTCTGGCGTCAACTTGCGGAATGGCGTAGTGGCAGAGTTGTGCTTGATGATGTCGCCAGGGGTGACAACATCTTTGAAGCCGTAGCCCTCGGCGACGTGACGGCACTTCTCACCCTCACCACCAATAACAAGAACAGTGCCGTAGGTCTCGGCCATCTCGCGCATGGGAGTGTGGCCGCAGATGAACTGACCGGGCTTGATATCTTGTTGAAGTTGGCTCGATAGATCTTGGCATCGCTCTTCCTCAGTCTTACCACCTCCGTTGGTCAAGAAGATGTGAGGACTACATGATATGCTGTTAGTGATTTGTTCTTCTCTGATACTGTGCAGGCGCTGATGTTGGAGGTTGCAGGGTATGATGGCTGATGCAGTGTGACGTGTAAATGGGTCATGTTAGGAGAAGCATACAACTCTCCTCTGACCCAGAAAAAATGTCACGATGCCATCGTCTTTAATGTGGACCTGAAAGATGGCGATCCGGGGGTGGAGTCGAAGCAGTTGAACTTACATTTGAATACCGTATGGGTTCGCGCCATTGAGGAATCTCATAGCCTCGACGGCTTCGGGGATGGCTCTGCCACCGCGGACCAGAACACCGTCAATGTCGAAAGCGAAGACAAAGGAGTCGGCCACGGCATTTTCCAAGGGAGGAGTGATGGGAGTGCCCAGCTGAGCGAGCTGATCCTCTGAAATTGCTCTGAGATCCGGGGATGAGGCGGCACTGGAGCCGTATGTCAGGTTGGAGTCATCAGAGTGACCAGAGTACTGTCTTTGAGGAGGTGCCATGGTGAACTGTGTGTATGGGTTCGTTGTGTAGATAGTCGGCGGAATCGCGAGGAAACAAAACGAGTAGCTGGCTTTTTGATTGATGTAGGACAAACTTGGCTCTGCCAAAGTCTAATGGAATAACAAGAAAACAAAGTCTTGATGATGCTGTGGAGTGGATGATGGAGAAGAACTACCGTCAAGAACGGTGGGAGAGTTGTCTGTCTTTATAGATTTGCTATGGAGCTTGATCTTGATGGACAGACTCCCTCCCCCTGGAGTTGACTCGAGAAGAGTGACATAGTTGTGCTTATTGTTGTTGTATCTATTCTGGAGACTGATGGAAGGAGGCTTGTCTCAATCCATCACAACGAGTCAGCCAGTGGCCGTGGCGAGGGAGGTTATCCACATGGCGGTCCCACAGGCTGAAAATTCTGAGAGAGGCAAGCGATTCACAACGAGGCCGACAGAGTTGACACTAGGAGACGGGCGTCATCAGGATGATTGTGATGGAGGCCGTCAGGAACACGGCTAGCAGAAGGGGGCGCGTTGTCGGATGTGGACTAAGGATTGGCCAGGCGGTTTCATGTGGATCGACCCGGAATGGGGCCCTATGATGGCACGGCACAGGCATGAACATTGGCAAGCACGACGGAGACGGTGCCTACCACGTTACGTATTTTCCTGCTCGTACCTTAAAATTTAGCGCAGGAGCCGATCAGCAGCGGCTCGAGCGGTGAAAACCGTGGGTGGACCCCTGGCCGAATGGAGTTCTTGTGTACATGCAGCTAGGTCCTGCCTGGCGCTATCTGGGCGGCGCAGTACCTCGGCTGAGGTACCCCGGGGCCCAGCTCGCAGCATGGAAACGGTACCTCGATAAGGGAAAGGCTGTGATATTACGACGAGGTACAGGACTGCCCCTCCGACCCCTCCTGCTCCTCAGGCTGGAGGGAGGGCCGGAGTGGGGGGAGGGCAGCCAAACGGCAGACAGGTTGACAGGCAGCCTTGCAAATCATTGCTTGCTTCCGCCGTGGTGAGAAAAGAGGCAGGGGATGATGGCAATAAGCCCGAGATGTTGGGCAAACCCTCGGGTGATGCCAGCCAATATGGACTCAGAGATAACTCAATTCGGCTGTGTGGTTGGATAATACCGAGCTGACTTGGCTTATCTGGACTTGCTGCAATGTGAAGCAATGGATGTCAAGGCGGCGCCAAGCAGGGGTCCTCCGTCCGCCAGATGCCCATCTATCAAGAGATGGAGCATGCAGCGTCATTGGCTAATGGCCTAAACAGAGCCAGAAATTGCGATGTTTTGTTATCTATGATGCTAAACGAGGACGGTGCATCCATACCATTCATGCTTGTTGTGTCTGACTCTTACTGCGCAATATTACTCTAGCTGAACCTGATTGTAATGGCTACCGCGGTCACGGCATGTATCCTTATGCTGTGCATGGTATCCGGTACTTTCTAATCAGAGATTGATACGATGGTGCGGGTTTGGACGAAATCGAGTGTTGGAAGGCAATCTTGAGCCATTGTTTTACTAGTGTTGGACGTTCACAAGCCTCCAGCCTGCTATTGGCAATCCGTAGAATGCGGCGAAAGATACGGTAGCAGCCACCGTCCACCCGCAAGCCCACCATCCACCCGGCCTACCTACGTACCAAGAGATACAAAAGTACATGCGGCTGGGCTAAAATTAATCCCTTGCTTGACTGTCGTAGACGGTGGATTCCAGGCACTGTACGCCATGGAAACAAAAGGGTCCTTCGGGCTGAGAGCCCACCGTGACGTCAAGGTCAATCCCTGGCGGACCGAAAGCTGAATCGACGTCCGCTGCATTCGGATCCGCTTTCGGTGGAGGAGACGGTGGACCCGGAACCCACTGCGCAGCAAGCAGGGTGTCCTCCTGCAATTTGCCCATTGGATGGAACGGATTACCAACGACATCCTCGGATGGCGCCTCGACGTCAGAGCGTGAAAAATCGTTCATGAGTCACTTACCATGAAGATTTGGCGTACAGGGTACCTTGGCGCTGTTGGCCCGTCTTGAGCATGCAGTTCTTGGCTTTACGTTTGCATGTACCTGCCCGGTATCTGCCTCATACAAAGCTCGGTATATGGGTACAGCCTCGGTACGGACCTCGGACCTGCGGGCCTGCCGTCCAGGACGGTAGGTACCTACCACCGTCGGAAGGTGCAGCTAAAGAGCCTGCAGATTCGTTCCGTTTCTTGCCACGATTTGCAAGGCTAGAGAATGCCCCGAGTGAATGAGATGCAGCTAGATAAACAAGATGGCCAGGCACCTACGTCGACGTGCACGAACATTATTCCTGGCGTGTAATCTCAGTCCTATCTCTCTTTGGGAAGCCGAATGGGTTGCTATGTCATTCCGAGAAAACACAACATGACTGTCACATTGAGACGATGATCGCAGAGCCAACATGTGAAGCGGTCTGGTCTGGTTATCAAACATGCTCTGTACGCAACCTCTTCCTTGTGCCAGGGGCGGGATCTTGGTGCAACCCTCATCTGATGGTGTCAGCCCGCCATCTCTCATCGCTATCCTCGGCCGGCTTTCTGAATCAGCAGCGCCCGCTGCCAAGGACCCAGCGGGCACATGGAGCTCTCCAGCATCAACGGGCTTGTTCCATGTTTCATCATGTCGCGCCATCCGCTAGGAACTTGTCCGTCCTCCCAGCCTCAACCAGTCGATCCATCCTAGTCTGGTTATCCAAACATCCACTTCCCTCTTAACGACGAGGAAACAACCCATGTACTGTAACTGTAGACCCCAGCCGCATGGACGTGTCGTGGAACGCATGGCATTCTTCCCCTGCTCACTCACAGACTTTCCTCATATTGAGCTAATTGCCATTCATCCCGCAATATTGTGCTGCACCCCATACATAGATCAACATCTTGGTGCCGTAATCCAGGGCAGCGTCATGCAGGAAGACCTCATATCGCAGCCTCTCCCTGTGGTGAGCACACATCCATGTAACCTACGTACGGTGTCAAGGTGTGTATGTATAGGTGAGTGAATTCTTTTCACATGTCAAATCAGAAATGATAGTTCAATTCTCATAAACACGGTGTTGTTGGTATTTCCACTATTATTTTCTCGTTTGCCGCGGGCGTGCATGGATAATACTGCATGCCGCCCCAGAACAGCTGTGGCTAGGCCTGTCCGTATGAAGATGTGATGCAAGTATGTACAACTAATGCGAGGTGAGAGAAATGAAGAATAGTTTCGCATCCCCCGCCTCTTTTCCCCCTGAAGTGCCTCCCCTTCTCACCTCTTCTCACCTCCTCTCACCGTGGATCTCACTGCAGGTTGACAAACAGCCCACCATCAACAAGTAGCTGTGCCCCAGTCACATAGCCACTGAGCTCCTCGCTGGCCAAGAACACAGCCGGGCCGGCCATGTCCTTGGGCTCGCCCGTCCTGCCCAACGGGATCCTGCCTTCCATGTAAGTCCGCTTGGCGTCGTCCGCCAAGTCCTTGTCGTTCAGCTGGGTCTTGATGGTCCCCGGCAGCAGCGCGTTGCAGCGGATACCGTGCTTGCCCAGCGCTACGGCGGTGCTCTGCATCAGACTCAGGACGCCCGCCTTTGTCGGGGTGTAGTGCGTCTGCAGCCCACCGCCGACCAGGGCGGAGATGGACGAGATGCCAATGATGCTGCCTCCGGGCGGGGTCTGATTGAGTGCCATTTGGCGGGCTGCTGCTTGCACGATGTAGAAGGCTCCATCCAAGTTGGTGCGGACGGTGGCGTGGAAGAGGTCTGCGTCGAGGGTGAGGAAGTCGGCAAAGGTGCAGATGCCCGCGTTGGAGACGCAGATGTCGAGGCGGTTCGTGGGAGAGTGCGCCACTGCCCGGGTGACGAGTTGGGTCGCCGTCTCGGGGTCTCGCACGTCGCCTGCTACGTGGTCCAACTCGCCCACAGGGGTGCCTTTGGTTTCTATGGCCTTTGCCTCGACTATGAGAGAGTCTAGATGCTCTTGGTCCTTTGGCAGGCCCAGGTGGTTGACTACGACGTGAGCTCCCTGGCGGAGATACTCGAGGCAGATGGCACGACCAATGCCGGTTGTGCCTCCGGATATGATGGCCGTTTTGCCGGCGAGAATGCCGTTCAGTACCATGTTGGTGGCTTCGATTAATGGACTATGATATATCCAAAAGGCAGTAAGTATGTAATAGAGCCTCGTGAATAGTATGCTCGTATTTGGAAACTGTGGTGATGTGTGCCGGACGTTCCAAAATGTGCAATAAAAATAGAACACCTTGAAATGAGGAGTAAAGGTATACTAAGGGTGAGGATCTGGGGTGGTAGTTCGGCTGGGGTAACCCTCAAGGGACTGGTACGATGGAATGACGATGATGGCGGCGAAGACGACGACGATGCCCTTTATTGATGGCAGCTACAAATGGCCGTTATGGGGCGATGGCCCCTTAATGTTGAAATTCGGTAATCTGTCTGGCAATGTGCACCTGCTACGATGCAAATTTCGAATCTAGCTGTTGCGGGGAGCAATGGCAGCCCGAGATGCGGCCCTGTGAGGGGTCGTGGCGAACAGGAAGAGTCGAAAAGGCCATAATTGCGGGTGAGGCGTTGAGGGAAATGGGGACTCTCGGGCTGCTTTGTAGCGAGATGCCGACGTACGCTCCGAGGATTCAATGATATTGATTCGCTACAGACTTACAGTGGAGGATTAGGTAATTGATGGCACGGCAAACAAAGCCTCTTTTCCTGCTGTGCAACCAATCTGATCGGCTTGGAGAAACGTGGAGTGAAAATCAGATGAGATCAGATCAGATGGGATGGGACGATACAGCTTGAATCTGATCTTGCGGTGGGAGCGACCTGGTCAAATAATATGGAGTCGCTAAACGGCATCGAGCCACCGTTCGGCGCTGGGTCACGATACCGTCCACTCACCCACCGTATCTCCCCATAAACTATCGTGACCGTCTAGTTCCAGACTCACGGGGGAGTGCGCCCACCCGGACGTGGGGCCCAACCGCCATCACCCACCTTATCACGCACGCACGATGCCTGCTAGACGTGGGTAGACTTCCATGCTAATTCTCAACGGCCCTGACACACCACATGGTAGATATTTTAAACACCACGATGGGCCCGACCACGATCCTGGGATTGCTCCGTGGCGAAAGTATCCCCCCACCTCCAGCGCCGCCGTTTCCGGGTTGATGGCCGTACGATCGGGGCCGGGGCCCGGGCTGTTACCCGGCATACCCTTCTCGGCATCCTCCTATCTTCGACCTCACGCCATCGTGATAAAACGTAGGGGTTATAAACGCATAATGAGCGATGATTTGGCTGCGCTTTCTCTCTCACCTCTGCCATGGCCTAGGAACTCGAAAGGCAAGACACCATATTGCTTGCTATCTCTTGCATATGCTGGATGAGTACTTTGTCGTTGCTTCACTACTTCGATTTCTCGAATTTAGAGATCCATAACATCACAACACATAAAATGGATATATAGTTTTCAATGCCTTTATTTCTCGAATTGAGACTCATAACATAAACGAATATTCTCGCTAAGAACAAGCTCTTAGTTCTATGACTCGGTCTCCGAGAAAACTCAATGAGAGGTAAAAAAAGATGCCTATGCTACATACACTGAACAGTCTCATAAAATGGCCCATGGAGCGAGCTAATGCGGGGGACAAAAGGGAGAAAAAGTCTATATCTAATAGGCTCAAACGCCTTTCCAGGCTTGCAGTTTGATTGTAAACAACCTTATGCTGACGTGCTGGTCGTCAGTTGCTCAATCTTCTCTGAGAGCTTCTCAACAACACCATTGGCTTCTTTTTGCTCTGAAGCATTCGCTTCGGCGGGTGCAGCCTCAGCGGGTGCAGCCACGGCCGGTGCGCTCAAGGCAGGGAGTGGGGGAGGCGTAAGGAGGTATGTGGAAGGAATCAGCTTGGCGCGAGCAACAGGGTTAATGGTAAGACCGAATCCTGGCTTGTCAATGTCGGCAGTGGTCAGGTAACCCTTTGTGGGGATTGGCTCGTCCAGGAAGAGGTCGCCGAATACAGGCAATACGCTCTTGCCATCAGGAGAGTTGGCGAGGTACTCTTGGAAGGGCGTGTTGGGCTGGGAGAACACGAAGTGGTAACTGTATGGGCCACTGGCATGAGGGACGACGGGGATGTCATAGGCTGCT
This sequence comes from Clonostachys byssicola, assembly GCA_902006505.2. Taxonomy (NCBI): domain Eukaryota; kingdom Fungi; phylum Ascomycota; class Sordariomycetes; order Hypocreales; family Bionectriaceae; genus Clonostachys; species Clonostachys byssicola. Next base: position 73,708 of record CABFNO020001568.1, read on the forward strand.
GCAAGAGCGGCAACCTTGAGCAACTCCGTCATGCCACCGAGCCACATGACATCGGGTTGGATGATGTCGAGGTTGCGACCCTCGACCAGCTTGCGGAAGCCGAAGCGAGAGTACTCGTGCTCACCAGTGGTGAACTTGACTGTGGGATGGGCGCGCTTGATCTGCTCAAAACCATCGGTGTCATCGGGGGTTAGACACTCCTCCCACCAGTTGATATTCAGGTCTTGGCACGCCTTAACCAGCTCAATAGTGTATGAAACGTTGAGACTCATGTAGCAGTCCACCATGATGGGGAAGTCCGGGCCGACAGACTCGCGGTGTTTGCGCAGGAACTCGACGTTCTTGCGCAGGCCAACATGACCTTCGTCGGGGCAGAATGGCAGAGGCACCTTGGCACCCCAGAATCCCATCTCCCGTGCAGCGGTTGGCTCGGGGCCGGTACAGTAGAAGTCGAGGCGCTCCTTGGTGGCACCACCGATCAATCGGAAAACGGGCTCGTTGCGTAGCTTGCCGATGAGATCCCAGAGGGCAAGGTCGATTACGGAGATGACGGCAATGGGGAGACCCTTGCGGCCGTAGAACATGGATGCTCGGTACATCTGCTCGTAGAGTAGGTTGGTATTGCGAGCGTCGGCACCGATCAGGAAGCGCTCGAAGTGCTGGTGAACAAGCCAGCAGCCGGGTGGACCTGCATCCCGGACGTGTCAGTCAGAAGATTGCTACTCTGTTGCGAAAAGAAATGACCGAGAAACTGGGAGGATCTTGAGTCTGGGAGACACTTACCACCGAAGCCTGTTGCAATACCAACAGTCCCATCTGCAGATTCAATTTCGACGAGGAATGAGCCGAGAACATTGATACCCCAGCTGGTACGAGATTTGCGGAATTGTTCCCATCTGGAACAAGGCGTGGAGATATCGCTATCGATCAGCCTATCATGGCATATTAGCTTGCGAAGGAGAGCTTGGATTGAAGTGTTGGTGCCCCATACCAGTGACCACCCTTCACATTGTGGTAATCGCCGCCTGTGAGGGCCGATTGTTAGTCACGCCCGGTTCTTGATGTCTGGAGTTTGGATCGTCCGCCTTCAATGGCGGCACCACTGCGTACCTGAACCAACACCGCCGATGATGAATGACCTGATGGCCTTGATCGTGAACCTGGATTCTTGAGCCATGGTTCAGTGGGCGGCTTGGTGAACTTGGATAGGGATTCTGAGTACAAGTATGACCGCTAGGCCGAGGAATATGGGAGAGGAAGATATGGAGAGAAAAGGGAGGAGGAAGTGAGGGAAGGAAGAGGGAAGGATACGCTGTCTATGTATGCTAGGACACGGAATTGAGGGTAGGGGAGGTGGGTGTGCACGGGACGCAGATTTATATCCTACGGGGAATTATTATCAGGCGAATTAACTAACGATTGGCCAATAGCCTTGGAATTTCATCCAGACGGATGAGCTGCATGCTCATGACTGGGGGTACGCCTATGTCGGCGGCATGTGCTCATTCCATGGCATTGACAGAGAGGCTGCTCACATAGACAGAATGCGATGCTGCCCCGCTATGAGAGTGGAAATGCCCCTCCTCAAGCGCCATGGCTTAGATCAGGTCGGTGGCAGATAACCCGACAGAGCCTGTCGCGTGGGGAGAGCATCTCCACCAATTCAAGAACGCATATGTTTCCGGCCCTCGTGCGGATTTGGCCGGCAAATACCCAGCTATGGGTGCTGGATGCAGCCTCATACCAAAGGAGATGGCAAAGAGCCGGAGTATCAAGCAGTTGAGCCTAAAACGGAAGCTTCATCAGAGCCCTAGAGCGTCAAACAGGATCTGCATACCCTACACCGGCACCTGGTGCAAGAGAGCCGGCTCAGGATGCTACCCACTTATGCATTAGTCACGAGCAGCTACCCCGTCGGGTTTCGGGGGATGTGCTTGACCGAGGCTGGGCCGAAGCGCACCGAGGGAGAAAACCTGGAGATTGCTGGTCCATAAAAGTAAAAACATCGGGGGAATGGATATAGAGACGTGGTGATAGATGCATATTGAGATGATTGTGTGACTGGCGACGGTAATATATAATGATGCTTGCTCGAATGAAGTGAAGAAAATGGTGCCAGCCCGACAACGACACATCGCTGACCTCCATCACATGCCCCCTTCGCTGGATTCGGTAAAGGGGGGGAAGCATGCATGTGTCTGGGGAAAATGAAACCCAATGACAGCCAGGCCTCAACAACGAGCGCCCCGCCTCCAGCTTCTGACCTGGTGAGCTGCTGCTCGTGTCCTGGTCGCGCCCTAACAAAAATGGTAGGTTTGCAGCGAGATGGGCAGTCAAGTGAGAGTGAATCGTATGAGGACAGTGACGGGCTGGCCAATGGCGGCTCTGCGCCTGTGGCCCACAATCTCTCGGCTCTCCGCATTTGTGTCGCCATGCGCTGCTACCCCACACGGACGAGGGGAGCGGCCAATGGCAAATCCTCCCCCCCCAACCGAGAGCCCTACCTCCCAAGCTCCAGAGCTCCTTCCCTGGCTCGACGTAGGCAAATCTGGCAGGCACGGCCCAGGGAAACCAGTAACATACCGATACATGGTAGGCATGGTAATTTCGCAGCAGTGTCACCGCCGCATCGCCCAGAAAAACCAGGTACTGGTACCGGGCTGTTGTGTGCTACTGCCGTAGTCCTGGCGTCGGCTCCTGCTTCGGCTTTGGGTTGGCCCAGCCTCCACTCGCACCCTCGTGCTCTCTGCTTTATGCTTATGAATTTCGCACATCGCGGCACCAGCCCGGAGTTCACAACACCGACATTTTCTGCGCTACACATTGTCCCGAGTCCATCATCCCCCGTTGCTCGTGCGCTCGGTGCGACGAGCTGCGATATCCGGGCTCTCACTCGTCCTGTCCTCCAGGTCCCACTGCTATCCTTCGCTGGTTCGAGCTGGGTCCCCGGCGCGCATCGGCCAAGCAGTCTGTTTGTCGCATTCGCTGGCAAGCCAGTAGACGCAAACCTGCACAGGAGCCTGCAACGGCGCCCCTGGCGTCTGCCGGCCTAGTTAAGACCGGTGATGATGCAGAACGGCCATCATCTGAATGGCAAGCGCACGTCGCCACCCCTTCCCCTCCCTGGTGCTCGGTCTGTTCAGAACGACCTCGAGAGTGACGACCACAGCGATGAGGAGCATCTCGATGAGTCCTCCCGCAATGGCCCTAATAATAAGCGGAAGCGCCCCATCTCCATCTCGTGAGTCTCCTCCGAATGTCTACTCTATTTGCGACTGGCACTATAACATTGAACTCTACCTCCACTCTGTCTCTCTTCTCTTCCCTTCCCTGGCAATGCTCCGGCATCCCCCTGTTCGTCTGGCCTCTCGTCCGTTCTATCCTACAGTTTGAGCACACTTATACTATCTCTTTCATTTCATCTGCTCGGTATCACACGCGCCTTGTTCCTTCATCCCGTTGAGACATGTGCCGAAGTTCGTCTTGGGCATTCCCGAGCCATGCCAAGTCCTCTTAACCTTCCCGATTCTAGGTCCTTGCAGGGCGAGGAATCTGGCGAGAGTTCTTGGAAAGGCGACGTTAACGACGCCACCGAACCTGAAGAAACGTTGGCCGCTTCTACTCAAAAGGAAGACATTACTAACACCATTCTCCCTAGGTGTGAGCTTTGCAAGCAACGAAAGGTATCAACGACCCTTCCGATTCGTTACATCTATATCCTAGCCCCGAGCCAGAATGCCTTCACCTATCTTTGGTCAACCTTGTTGCTAACATGCATCCCTTAATGTAGGTAAAATGCGACCGTGGTCAGCCATCATGCGGGTGGTGCACCCGCAATAGCGCGGCATGCGAATACAAGGAACGCCGAAAACCAGGATTGAGGGCAGGGTATGGGAGGGAGCTGGAGCAGCGGCTCGACAAACTCGAAGAAATACTCAAGTCACATGCAGAGATTCTCCAGGCGACAATGACGGCTGGCAGCCAGAATCATGCACCAAGTGTGAGGAACAGCAACTCGAGTCTGCCGAGCGATCAGGGAACTCCCCGAGAAGTCGTGCCAGTCTTCAGACCACCAGAAAGCATGCGTACACCCCAGGCCGAGACAGCTCTCTTCTTACAGAAGGTGTCCAGTTTCACACCGAGCTCTCAAGCCCTCGAATTTGGCATACCGCCTACTCCTGGGATAAGCGATGGATTTCAGCCGCACATGCAAATGCCTGGCATATCTGGCCCTCCCGGTGTAACTTGTTTACCACCATCAGCAGCGGCCCAGGACTACTACGGATCAAACAGTCAAGGCGCAATGCATTCGCCATCCGTTACATTGTCTCAAAACGCCTCAGTTAGTACAGCACCGCTGGACCAGGATATGCCCCCGTACGATTTGCTCTACGCCTTGGTCGACCTGTATTTTAAACATATTAATACTTGGTGCCCAATTCTGCATCGGAAAACGACCCTGGATTCCCTCTTTGGTCCATCAACCCTACAGGAGACGGATCGAATTCTTCTTCATGCAATTGTGGCAACGGCCATGCGATATTCCAATGACTCAAGGTTGACCGATGAGCGGCGGCGGCATTACCACCAAGTGTCCAAGCAGCGAGTTTTGCTCTACGGAATGGAGAACTCATCAGTCCAGTCTCTTCAGGCGTTGGTTATCCTGGCCCTTGATCTTTGCGGTGACAGCAATGGGCCGCCAGGGTGGAACATCATGGCCCTCATCACCCGCGGCGTAGTCCAGCTGGGGCTCGCAGTAGAAAGCACATCTTTCAGCGTCTCGCCCAACTACACGTCAATCTACACACTACGTGCAATGGTGCTACCAGAAACGAAGGACTTCATCGAGGAGGAGTCACGAAGAAGGCTATTTTGGATGATATATCTTCTGGATAGATATGCCACGATTGCAACTGCCTTCGAATTTGCGCTCAATGACAAAGAAATTGACCGCACTCTCCCTTGTCGCGACGATCTGTGGATCAAGAACCAGAAGGTTGAGACCAAATGGTTCAAGACTCGGGACTATCACGAAGAGACATCGGAGTATGATATCAGCAAGCCCGAGAATATTGGCGCGTTCGGATTCCACTGCGAGATTCTCAACATCCTAGGTCGAATTCATGATTTCCTCAAACAGCCCGTTGACATCAGTGCCCTGAGCGATGTGGAACAGTGGCAAATGCGTTACAAGGAGCTCGACAACCTACTCACATCCTATAAATTCTCCCTACCAAATGAGTACGGCAATATGGCAAAACTATTCCAGCCAGGAAGCAAAAACCTCAATTGCGGGTGGGTTATGTTACACGCGACATACCATACCGCCGTCATTCGACTACATTCATCGGCCGCCTATCCTACTACTAGGTCACCAATATTCACCCCTTCGTACAGTGCTTCGCAGAGGTGCCATGGTGCCGTCGAGAATATCGCAGCATTAGGCGAATTTGTCATTAATAATAGTCTCCTGCATAAACTGGGCCCCCCCTTCGCATTCACCCTCTGGGTTGCCGCCAGACTACTGCTTGTTCATGGCTCGACTGTTGAGCGGAAGCTATCTCCTCAAATTTCCTTCTTTGTCGAGGCGCTTCGCGAAATGGGGCGTTACTGGCCCGTAGCAGCTCGCTATTGTGAGCTCCTTCAAAGGGTTCTGGATGAACATCGTGACAGCGAGCGCCAAGGTGATGGAGTGACGCCAAGCTCCGTGAAGATACTATCTGATATGCGTCGAACTGCATTTGACCTTGACTTTCTCATTTCAAGGCAACCAAAGCTGGGTGTCGGGAGTATGAGCCGATTCCCAAGTATAACACCAGCAAGAACCCCAGCTCCAAACGAGCTCGAGTATTTGGATGTCTTTGACTTCTTCAACGTGCCTCGTTTACCAGTTGGCGGAGAGAACATGGCTGGCAACGGCCAAACGGCTCCCGCTGGAGTAGACATCGACCGACCAAACAGTCAAGAGCAGGTACAACATCCTGGGCCTGGGAATGAATTTAACATTACGAACTTTATGGTGGACGCTAATAGCGACTGGCTCTTTAAGCAAGAGGGAAGCAAATTTCTGGGTCAAACTTAATGTGTGGTGTGATGGTGCCTAAAAAATTACCTGCCCCTTCCGTTGGTGGTTGGAATGTGTGAGGCAAAGGCACTCAAATACTGAATGCTCCTCCACTTGTGTATACAGTGCATCTTAATATTCTTCATACATAGCTCTGGGCGTTGTGATGGGGAAACGAAAAAGGCGCAACATTTGGTTACATGATGGGGAGCTCTCTTGAAAACAGGGACGAATGATCTTGACACTTTTTAGGAGTTTCTGGTGTTTCTGATGGATGGATACCTTTGCACACATGAATGACAAAAGATGAAGGTAGTAGTAAGAAATTATTATATAAAGGATATATATTGTGCGAGTGCTCGCTGCTTCTACCTCATGGCCGGTTTCCAACCAAAAATTAACTAATACTATTCCAATATGAACCAACAATTATTTCCTTTTTGTTTCCAAACTTGTATGATACTAAACTAAACACAAAAAAACACTTCTTTTCTAAAAGCAGTATTCATGATATCGTAAAATGATTTGTACAATCAGAGGCATATTTTGCCGCAATTATTCTAGAGGCGCAGTAGGCACAGTATTCACATGCCTCGTGCTCCCCGGGAGACTCCATGAGGAGGAGTGCTAGACAAGACTGGTAGCGTCGACCTGATGGGGGTCGTTGCTCAGTCTCTTCGATCCCGCCTGACTCTTCTCGTCAGTGATCTCTTCAGGTTCGTTGAAATCTTGCCATCGGACCAGTGAGAGTCGCTTGGCGGTGTTCATGGTTTTGCGCTTGCTCAGTCTCCTCCTGTCCATGGAAGTCTTGTTCTCTAGTGCATCCAGGACGAGCTGATTCTCCTCGTCTTCCAAGACGGCGTTCGGCTCCTCTATTGCTTCCTTTTCGTCTTGGCAAGAAACATCATCCTCATCTGTGTAGCGGAGCGTCTCCATGGTGCCGAACCGGAAGGTCTCAGCTGCAGTGGCGGCCAACGCCTTGTCGTCACGCATCTGGGCAATGTGCCACTGGATCCAGTACATCTGCTCGTGCTCACGGAGGTAGCGATTACCGTGGAAACTGTGCAAGACGACCTCTCTCGAGAGGAGACCGAGCTTGCGACGATCATCGACCTTGGCGTACATACGCTTAGTGAGCCAATCAACGTCCGCTGGTGTGATCTCATCGGGAAGAACAGCAGCAGCAGCCGCCGCAGGATCAATGGTAGCCTCTTCAGTGAACTTGGCCCAAGGACCAACCATGCCGAGGATGCTGAGCTGAGCGCGTGCCAGGGCCAGAGGGTCATTGGGGGGCACGACTTCTCCGTACCGCTTATCTTGGTCATCGGGGTCTGTCATCACCAAGGCTGTGGCTCCGACCTCGGTAGCGACGATGGGCACACCAGCCAAGGCAGCCTCTCCGATAGCTAGAGGAAGACCCTCGGAAATGGACGAATTCATGAAGAGCCAAGCATCCTTGAGGACTTCCTTGGGCTTACCGAAACCAGCTAGAATGACCTTTTCAGAGAGATTGTTTTCCACGATCAGCTTGGCCATCTCCAAAGCGTACGATGGCTGTCGATCCTTGGCTCCATAGACGACTAGTGAGTAGTCTTTGAATCCGTACTTGTTCACGATGATGTTGGCCGCAAGAATGGCAGTCTTGATACCCTTGATGGACTGAACGTTGGACAACATGACCACCGTGGGCTTTTCAGTGCGGACTTTGTCAACAGGGGTGAAAGACTCCATGTTGCTGATACCATTGACAATAGGGTCGATGCGTCGGTTGAACACGGTCTTGCTACCAAGCATTCCACGATCAGTTCCGATCTCGGCTTCCCACATACTGTACATTATTAGCTCAATTCATTCATTAATAAATATGTAAATAGGTTGACACTTACGGGTTGAAAAGCGACGTGCAGGGCATGATGACGTCGGCGTGGAAGTAGGCGAGACGGGTGGCAAGGCCAATACCGGAAAGCAGCATGGTCTGAACAGAGATGGGAAGCTCACACTGGGCAGGACTGATGTTCAAGCAGCACTCACGCCAGAGAATGGCGTGATCCCAGATGCCAAAGGTTGTTCCCCGACGATAACGCAGAATCATCCCGAACAGACTGCTGATTCCGTGATGGGTACTCTGGAAGACACGAGGGCATCTCTCGGGGATCTTCACGGAAAAGATAAAGAAATAGGCAAGATAGATTCCCAGGCAATCGCGGAAGTCAGCCATGGTTGGCCGCTCCATATCGAAGGCCTTGGCGGGGTCAATAATGTTCGGATCGTCATATGGAAGCAGCCAGGCATCAACCCAAGCCTGTTCAACCTCGGGAGATGACCATGTTCGGCTGTAGTCCTTGCGCTCGTAGTATTTGCAGAAAGAAAGCATGACATTGGTGTACTTGATGAGATCAGCGCGCGAGTAGCTCCTGGTACGTGCTCCCTTGACGAAGGCCTTGAGCAAGGGTATGAAAACACCAACGATATCTCGCTGAACATCGGTGTCCCGGACCTTCTCATCGACCTGGCTCTGAAGTAAGTTGTCGATCAAGCCGTGATAGGCACTCTTGCCGTCGAGACCCCATAGAGGAAGCAATTTCATTGACTGGACATTCTTCTCAACCTGGAAACGAGGAATACCGAAGTCGTTCGCACATTCAGCCAACACGTGGTTGCGAATAGTGCTGTGACCATTGACCAGATCTCTTCGGCAGTTGGACACACCACCAGGGGCCTCCGGCCAGCATCCAATATCATTGAAGATGACCGACACTCGGTCCTTGGTATCGTTGAAGCAGTCTTCAGGGCGAGTGGTAACCTGGGTGGCATCCTTTCCAAGACCCATAGTGTACAAGTCAGTGGTTCGAATGGGTAAAAGGCACACTTCAGAGACGTCGGTTTGAATGTCAATGGCAGATACAATCTGATCAATCTCCTTGTCAAGCGCTTGCTTGGCCTCACGCAGCTGACCGCTGTTGCGAGCGCGCCAGTAAGCACGGAGGCGAGGTTCTTCACGCAGCACCAGCTCATCGAGCCAGCATGCAGTCGGTGCGTCCAGGGTATCAGTCTTGAGCCAGAGATTCCAGAGTTCAGTGCGGATCTGCCAGGTAGGGACAGGCAGGTAAACACGTGTACCCCATGAAGCAATCCAGTTAACCGGGTTGATGTAAGAAAAGAATGTTTGCTTCCTTCCTGAGTGTCGTCTCATCTGTGACACTTGAAGCCTGTTGTGATAGACCAGGAGGTCGTCCATGTCGAAGGACAAGTTATTAGGACGAGCGAGGAAGAGAGCCTCCTCATTGAAGATCTTGGGGGAGCGGGCAATAGCAGTTCTGCGACCATCCTGTTCTTGCAGGTACGTAGTAATGAGGGGGTCACGGCGATGGCGGTATTCGGCTTCAGTAACGTAAGTCTTACCGTCAATGACCTTGACGAGACGGCTGATGCGTTCTGAGGGGACCCAGTCGTAGTTGGAATAATCACCGAGCACAGGAACACCCCAGAAGACGGAGAGGACATCGTCTGACTCGTCGTTGATAAGCTTGAAGTCAGCAGAGAGAATATCAGTGTTGCCCTTGGGGGTGGCCTTGTAGTGATACTGGAAAGCAAACTCATTGTCTTCAATCGTTAGTGTACCCCGGCTGATGCGTCCATGTTTGTCATAGAATCCAACAGTGTGAAATCCCTCATCAGAGAGTTCCTTGGACAGAGGCCACTTGAACTTGGGATTAGGAGGGTAGTTGTAGGTAGATGTAATACCATTATCGCAACGCGTCTGAAGACGAAGATGGCTGTCATAGGTAGCAGTGAACAGTGGCTTCTTTTCAGAAGGTGCTTCTTTGCAAGAACCATCGAATACGTCCAGTTTCATAGAACCAGACTCGTCGATAGAGGAAAAGCCAGTGATGGTCTTGCGAGGGAGCTCAACAACGATGGAAGTGCGTAGCAGCTTACGTCGAGAGCCCTTGAGAGCGACTCGGCTGATAGATACTAGTGTAGGGCGTTGATAGATGATGAGCATGTAGACCCATAGATCCTTGACGAAGGAGCAGAATCTCCATATTTGCAGCAAGACTCGGAGGATGAAGCGATTGAAGTAGACATCCTTCAAGCAGTACCAAAGCTCACGCTCAATGTCAGGACCAGCACCAGAAATGATTGCAACCCACTTGGTGAAGGTGAAGGGAATGGAGACACTTGCTCGCAGCCAGTGCTGCACCAAGCTCTGTGGGCCACGAGAGCGTTGAATCTTGACCGGCATCAAGGCTGGGGGAGGAAGCTTTGTCGTCTGGTTGGCCTTGGAGAATGGCAGGGTCGACTGGCGCTTCTCGCAAAGCCTCTGGTAAATGCTGAGGGAGAGGTAAATATGGAAGTCCATGGTAGAAATGTCAACGTTGTTGTCTTGAACCCACTGGGTGAGCTCCTCGGTGATGAGAAGCTCATCTCCAGTGATACGGTTGATGACAGCTTCGCGAACACACTGAGGCATCGACTCCCATTCCGCGTCGACAGCAACGTCCAGGCAAAGGTGCTTCATGAGCTCAACATTGGTTCTTAGGCGCATGCGGGTCAGACTGCCTGCATCGGCGAATGCAAGCTCGAAGTCTAGTCTCTTAGACATGGAACGAGTATCATGGAGGAAGTGCTCAGAGCGGACGGCTTGGGCATGGGTAAGGTGCAACTCGGCACGGGCAACATGGTAAAACATGGCTTCGGTGATCAGAGAAGCCAGCAGGGGTTGCCAAGATGGACGGTGCACCTCGGAGTCTCCAAGGAAACCGACGGTGATTTCCAGAGTGCCAGGCTTGACTTGGCTCACTGAAACAATGTCTTCCATTCCCATGCGCACGAATTGTTGACGGCTGGCGATGGTTACGATGATTCGGCGCTCAGTCCACAGGCTCACCGTCCTCTGAAGGAGAGTGTCGGACCATGATGCCGCAGAAGAATGCATGTTTGGCTCCTCCATACTCTTACGAAGCAGCTTGGCAACCTCAGAGGAGGTAAAGGAGCCGTTATCATCAACAAGAGTTGTGCCCTTGAGACTATTCAACTTGGCCATTGGAACCTTGACGGCAGAGTTTGCTTCAGCACTAAGTCCGGTCTGGATAAACATCTGAGGGTCATTGGGATCAGAGCTCTCATCCATGTCCTCCTTGGGAGTAGGCGAGCTCCAGTCCTTCCATGACCAGAGCGTCGTTCCAATTGCAGCGAGGACGGCAGCAACGTTCTGAGCCATAACCTCGGCCCACAGCCAACCGGCAGTGCTAGGAATGGCTCGCAGGATACATCCCACAATGAAACCGATGGCAGCTGAGGACAGAATGATGGTGATGTGTGCGCGCACGTTGGTGGTGAAGCAACGGTTGAACTGGAACAAGATGACGCAAGTATAACCCAGAATATAGCAGTAGTAGAGGATGATGCTTCGAGGATTATCAACCATAAGCCATAGAAGGAGTGTGCAGAGACCGAAGACGCAGAAGATCTTGTAGAAGAGTTCCCTGAGAGCCACGCCAAAAGTCTTGAGACGCTTCGACTCCCACTCCCTAGAAACCTGCTTCGCGTGCTCGTAGTCGACCAACCTCTCCCCGGAAAGCTTGAATCGCACCTCCCAGTATTTCTGGAGGGTAGTGTCCAACACCATGACGGATGCGCAGAAGTACAGGACACAAAAACAGAGACCATATCGTGAGCGAGAGTCGAGGTACATACTTCCGTGAGGCAAACGAGCACCCATGACAATGGCTACCCAACGATCCATGAGTGCGACCAAGAAAAGACCAAGATTCTGTCCAAGATCGTACCGAGCAAAACGGAAAAGCAGCAAAACATTGTGCTCTTTGAGTCCTCGAGCCAGTTGTTTTTGCTGCTTGATAGATTCACCGAGCTGAGTGAACCATGAGGCACTGAATTGATCAGGTATCTTGGTTCCAGCACAGGTCTTTTGCAAAAGCCAGTCAATATAAGGCATGCCAGCGGCAACCTTGGAGACAAAGGCCTCATTCTCAGGGCCGGTTGTTCCCTTGATGCCACGTCGTCGCGCGGCAACTGCTACACGGAAGGCTTCCTGTGAGTCCTTGTCCTTGTTGCTCGTCTCTCCTTCCTCTGCGCCTTCGGTAGCCTCCTCGGTAGGCATCAGTCCTGAAGATTCGTACCATTGCATAACATCTTTCTCGGAAAACTTGGGAATGTTCTGCATCCACGATGTCCACTCCTGGCAGAGTCGACGGTACTGGTAGACGGCCAACAAAACGAAAGCAAAAGTAACGGAGAGATAGATTGGCAGATCATATCCATTGACAAGGGCTGAAAGAAGTGGTGAGACCAGGAAGAGAGGGAATGTTCTCCAAAGGACAGTACGACCAGAAGTCAGAGGACTGTTGTGCTGATGCATGGTGGACATTATTCCGAGCAAGTTGAAATAAGTGGCCATGATCATGAGGTATGCCGCAAAGATGAAGCCGACAGCAACGCTGTACTGGACTGAGAATCCAATTATACCACAGACTGCAATGACAAGGCTGAGCACGAAACCACCTGAGAGCCGCTCGACGTGGAAGTAGATCATATTGTCATAGGCAAAGTTGACCAGATAGTAATTACCCACGCTTCCTACCCAGCCAGTAACACCGGATGTGAGAAGCAGCGAGATGAGCAGGGCAAGACTGGCTGCTTGAAGGTGTGTCGGGTCCATGAAGGCAGTCATGAACACACCACGGCCGACAAAGGTGAGGAGAATGACGTCGATAATGGCCGGAAGACAAAAGATGGACATGGCGCCAAGTTCAGTAAATCTCTTCCTCCAGAGTTCAAGCTTCTCGGTTCCCGTTAGCTTGGCATTGGTGGAACCGTCGCGCTGGCGCTCCTTCTTGGGAGGATTAATCGGCTGGACATCGCCCGTCGAGTACATTGTCATGACTTCATTGTTCTTGCGAGAATCTCCGCTTGGTGGCGCTTCACCCAAGAACGCACGGTAGCGGCGGTAGACGATAGCTCCGAGGGCACGGGGAAGAATACCAAAGTAAATCTCGCACTGCGATCCAAGAACCCACAGCTCAGAGAAGACGGCAGCTTGATCAGGTAGAGACAGGAAGAATGGGCATCGGTCCGTCGCCTCAATGTAGACGTCCTCAAAGGCGGCCTTTCTGAGCAAGGTAAAGAAGATGAGCGCAAATAAATCTGCGTTGACATCGACATAATCGTAGCCATCTCCTGAGGTTTCAGGATCCCAGGCTTCGAGCAAAGCATTGGTCATGACATTCAATGGTTCCCTGTTACCGAAGAAAAGTGACTCTTCAACGATGACCTCAATGTGCTCATAAAGCGCAACGAGTCCATCCACAGTTGGCAGGAAATTAGCCCCAGCCCGAGCAAAATGCTCCAACCTCGCTTGGAATATTTCACGAATGCTCATGGAGTCGGCCAGAGTATTCAGTGCGGACTTGTGGTACCACGCAAAACGAGATGCATCGTCAATCAATGTGACGCGGGCATACTCGATCAGAGGGTCACAGAACGGGTGGTTTAGCTGGGAGACGCGAATCTGCTGGATAAGATTCAGTGTCTCAGCATGACTCAGTCTTTCAATGCCCGTCTTCAAGCTGATGGGAATGTCCTTGTCATTGAGATTGTTGGCCCGCTCGAATTCGTGCTCCAGTTCGAATCTTTGAACACGGGGAAGACCGTGGTGGGCCAGCCAAGTGTGCAGGATGGTGGTAGCATCATTCGGAACCTTGAGAGAGACAAAAATATCGAGAGCATGATCAGTGGTACCACCCTTTTCCTCGCGAGCGTTGGAGACTCCCCAAAAATAGGACACGCCGTCGGCCACACCGAAGCCAGTATCCAGGCCCTTGTAAATGGCAATTCTGTGTGTCTGAAGGCCTTCGATCAGCCCGTGGACAAGTTCGTGGCATGGTGTAGCCTCCGTAAGAGTACGAAGAGCCGTAACGAGACGGTGAATCTCAGCACCCTTCCACGGTTGGAGCATACCGAGCTCCTTGAGATGGGTCTGCGTCTTGACCACAGCGTCGTACTGGGCGGCAGTCGGCTCGGATGCGATGGGATAACATCCTCGCTGAGACTGACGCTGCCCTAGACAAGAGATATCCCAGAAGTTCTCTCGAAAGGGTGCCGCTGCTTCGTAGGGAGGCGCATCAAGATAAGTCGGCTCCTCGTCTCTCATTGCAATGAGATCATCGGTCATTGGCTCATACGAGAGCCACTCATCTATCTTGGGGATGACCGACTTTAATCCATCAAGCGGCAGCGCCGCCATATCGGACACATCCTCATCCTCTTGTGCAATTCGGACTTTTCTCGTTTCGGTGCTCCAGAATTTTTGAAGCTAATCGCCAGATGGATTAGCAAACTTAATTGTCGACGAACGACGGACATGGCAAATTATTCACTTACATCGATCAAAGGGCCTCGGCGCAAGTATTCGAAACCACTCAAAGTGGTTGCAGCAGCGCGAATTGGGCCGCCATAGTTGATACTGGGATCGATAGGACCGTGTTCCATGACAGCGCCAAAGTGCTCCGCCAGCTTCACACTTCTGCGAATAATCGAGGGGTGAGGTCGCTTCTCCCACAGGTCCATGAATCCAACAAAGAAATCAGGTCGGGTTTCTCTCTGCGTGCTGCACCTGGACATGAGGGTCTGGAGGGGTCGTGCCTTGAAGTAATCGCGCCGCTCACCGTTGGGAAGAATGCAGGCACTCTCGACAATGACACCGGTCGCGTTTCCTAGGGCAATCGAGTCCCATATGGACATGTCGTGGTGGGCCAGAATGATAACCGGCACACCCTTCCAGTGAAGGATCTCGAGGAGGTGATTGACCTGATCGGCGGACGTATCATTGTCGCAGCGAATGGCGATTGCGGGCAAGTTGCTTGATTTGTGAGTATCATACAGCTTCTGAGCTGTAGCAGAAATGCTAGACACGTTGAGGGCATCTCCAGCAAGCGTCTTGAGATCGACGTAGCCAATGCTCATCTTGTCCGTCTCGGACTCTGACCCCTCTGCCTTTGACGAGATGGAGCCGCTCTCGCTTGTCACGCTGCCCCTATCTGCGCCGACTGCTGGAGGCAGCCTCAGGGTTTCAATACGTAGTTGGCCGCGCTGTGCCAAAGAGCTCTCGGAATCACTCAAGATCTGAAAGGACTTGGCCGCCTTGAAGGCTGACATGGAAGGCAGCTTCTTAGTTCCTTCCAGTCCAGGACCATCTTTCTTCCTCCGTACTCTTCATACAAGGTGTTAGATAGAGCTTGCAACATGCAGTGAGACATGTCTTTGTGTTTGGTGATGCTTCAACTGTGGGGGTGGGGAAGGGAATGGCAATGTAATGGAAATGGGAGGATACTACATACCGAGTACGGTTCCGCGACCGATCTGACCATAGCCGGTAGATGAGCAGGCTGGTCAAGTAGATGAGAGGGATGATGAAAGCGACGCCTCCCACTATCACGTTGAACTTTTGGTACCAAGTCGAGAACAAGGAACTGACTGGTAGGATTGAGTTGCAGTAGATCTTGAATCTACCTGGGTCACAATCGGTTTGGGCAGGGTCGTTGACCCCGGGCTGAAAGAAGGATGCCATGCCGGCGGCAGAGGCAGTCCGGATGGAGGCAACAAACGAATGACGGGTGGGAAGACCAGAGGGTCGATTAAGGAAACAGAGGTGGGATGGGGTTTAAAGAGCCCCTTGCAGGAGAACCTATGCTGGTAAACGCCTCAAGCCATGAAGAAGGAGAGCGAGTACGGGTGGGAACGACGAGCAAAGAGACTAGAGTGGGAATTGGAAACAGCAAAAGGTGAGTCTTGGGGATTCATACAAAAGGAGAGATGGATTAGATGGAAGATTGATATGCACCGAGTAGGGAAAAGGAAGGGATGTTTACTGGGTAGGAAGGTTACAAGTGAAGATCCGTCAAGGGAGGCGAGGAGGCCGAGAAGCAGCAGTTACAAAGCAGCAGCGAGCTCGCACGCACCCAGACTCAGGAGCAGGGGGCAGGGAAGCGAGGCCAGGCAAGACGAGAATCATCTGGGAAGGGTGAGCTGCGGGAAAAGATGGCGTCGCTAGTAGTCTGGGGCGTTCGAGATTGACTTTGGTGAAACCCTGCTTTCTTACTAGGCGCACGGAAGGGGGCCCATGAGATGACCTGAACTTGGAACAGCTCAGCCGTTCAGGCCGCACTAAGAGGATTTTCACGGGCAGTCCATTCCCACTGGACTTGCGGAGCGTTCGTGTATGTGCGTGCATGGAGGCCAGTCTGCAGGGAGACTCAGCAGGGCTGGGGCATGCCGACGCTTCGGAGCCCGTCTCGCCCAGGAGCCCAGCCAAGCACCGCAAACAGAATCGAGCTACCACAGACGGAAGAAACAATCGAACACGCGAAAAGCGGGTCGTGAGAGAAAAAGAGAGTTGTCCAAGGTTAAAGGGGACTACTGCAAACTCACCGCACACCGGCTTCTTTGTTAGTCCGGATGTATCGATGGTTGAAGCTAGCTGCAGTACCTGAAAGCCCAGTATTGGGGCGCTAGCCAAGGGTCAGTAATTTGATCGCCGTTCCTGCGCTTGGGCTCCCAAGCGCCATTGTAAATCTCCGCTGGGAGCCAGTGTGACTTGGCTGCTCAAGCTAGGTAGGCACTTGGCTGGCTTGGCTCCAGGCGCGGGGGCGGCTGGCACTCTTTACATTCACAATAGGCTGTTAGCTTGGCCGAAACGTTGATCGATGATGAATGGTGATGTCGTGAGATCTGGACAGCGCCAATCGCTGCCTAAAACAACCGGGGATTTGGCATGCTTGTTCGTATCCACGGTATGTGGTTGAAAGTATCCGCACGCAAGCGACCGAGTGGAGAGGGCACAACGCATCAAGGTGATATTGATGACACGACTGGCAAGGGGGCCGGAAAGGGCACAGAGGGCGAGCTGAGTGAGGGACGCGGGACCGCAGCGCTGGGAATAGCACAGCATAGGCATAGTAGGTAGCATGGCATGCCGAGAGGCAATAGCATGGGCGGTATTGCATATGTGCGCATAGAAGCAGCCCAGAACGCTGCAAACGGGCATGCTGCCTATTCCTGTCGGTTGGTAAGAGACAAGGCGTGCTGTCTGAGCTGGCGCGGGGCCTGGACGGCAATACGAGGCCCGGGGGAACCAATGATCGCCGCCAGAGTTGAACAGAACCAGAAGAGGGTGCAGAGCGGCTGGCGAGAGCATCCTTGACCCTGTCGTGGCCCTTGTCAGAACCTATTTCTAAACGAGGTGGAAGATCGCAATGCCAAGCCAGTGGGGCCATCCAGGCCATCTGGAAGGAGCCCTATTGGGCCGCTCCTGCCCTCGGGTACCACCTCTCCTCGGTCTCCGCTGCGAGCGGCCACGAGCTGGATGTGCCCAGCCCAGCCCAGCCCAGTGTCAGACGAGCGAGTGCGTGGATGCCATCGCGGCCGCCTCGTGCGGTGACAATGGATATTGCAGCATTGTATTGGATTCTGCAGTCATCTTTGCTCGGGGCTGTTGCCCAAGGCAGGCGGGCCTCCTCCACCGGTTGGTTGTCTGGACCCTTATTCCTGCGCCGTAGTGACCGTATGCACGCCGCCGCACGCGCTCTGTCTCGCTCGCCCGTCCGGCAATTTCTATGGCAGTTTCAATTGACCGCACGGGCCCGTAAGCCGGCATACGGTCTGGACCGACGATGTGCCCGAGAGTTGCAAATAGAGAGAAAAGGAACAGCCACAGGGCGACACGCTTCAGCGCGCCGCAAAGCCTTCTTTCCGGAGGCCTGCCGCCTCGTCCGCTACCTCTCGTCAGATTGTCAGATTGAAGCCTATTTTGTGTAATATAAATAATCAATACATGAACTGCCTAGATGAGCATGCGCGGAAATATGGAGATTGCAAAGGTTCATTGGACGAGAAGGCGGGGGATGGGGTTGGCACCGTCCCATCAGATCCATCAGCGACAATGTGTGCGCAGTTGCGTCCTTCTCTCTCGCTGGCTGCACGTCTAAGGCAATGCAAGGCGGGCAGGCAAGACAAGGGCTTGTAGGTAGCAGCAGCTAGAGCGGCGGCAACCCACGGATGCAGAGTGGTTGCATGCGCGTGGCTGGACGTTGGACCTTTCTTTT
Organism: Clonostachys byssicola; assembly: GCA_902006505.2. Classification (NCBI taxonomy): domain Eukaryota; kingdom Fungi; phylum Ascomycota; class Sordariomycetes; order Hypocreales; family Bionectriaceae; genus Clonostachys; species Clonostachys byssicola. The sequence continues at coordinate 91,894 of CABFNO020001568.1, forward strand.
TGCGCACCACGAACGCGAGGGCCGAAATTACGCAATGACATCTTAGACGCCTTTGCCAATAGACAGGCGCCTAAATGGAGAGAAACCTCACTACAGGCGGGACAGGCGAGCGAGTGAGCGCCTGAGTGCGACATTGGACAGCATCACGCGCCGTGTCTGAGTCGTCCCGTCCAATGTGGCTGCACTGATAGCATCGCGCGTCCCGATGCTGCGGCTGCCCTACTGCTGTGCGACAGTGACCGCAAATTGAACTGAGAATATCTAGACCACCTGGTGGCTGATGGCGCAGCTGGAAGACACTGAGAACGAGGCCCATCACCACGGCAGTTAGTCAGTCAGGGGGGGCCGTTAGTGGACCGCGCTACCTGTCGCCCGTGCAGTTGCGCCGGGGAGGGGCGTCTCCTCAGCACCCTCCTGTGCCTGGATTCACTTCCTCCGGCCACCGGGATGAACGATCTTAGCCGCTCCCGCCGACAAGGATCAGGATTGACAACGTTGACCTCACCCCACCCCCCGGGGATCCAGCCCACACTCTGCAAATACCGGTAGGTACCGATACCTTTTCCCCTACTAGGTGGCTTCCACGCCCAGGAACACCTGCGCACTCCCCGGCCCCGCTGGGCGATGTCAGGGGGTACAGATACACGGTTGCATCTTCCCCCCCTGGCCAAGCTTAGCAGTACCAGTACCAACTGCTGTACTTCTGTCTCTCTCGTGTTTCCGCGAGTGGAAAGCAGTGTCTCGTGTATGCCCTAAACAGACAGCCAACAGCTCGCCAGGGGCTGCCGCTTCCTGTCTCGGTACTTGGGCGAATTGCCTGTTTGGTCTTGTTCTCCACTCCACGTCTGTCCCATATCGACTACGAGGAGATCCTCCTGTGGCTATGGACCGACCAACGACCAGTCGGGCAAAGCCTGCTCGATGCTAACTGATGCTAAATTGGCATTTCACCCAACTTTACCAGCTTCAGGTACGAGCCCACTTGTTACATTCCAGAGCTCCTCGGACTGTCCCAGCTTCTTGGGTTCGCCTTGTGGGCTTGAATCGGTTGTTCTAGCTCTCATTGTTCTAGCATTCCAGACTCCAGATAGGCGAGGGAGAAGGGGAGAAAGAAGAATGGATGGAGCCACAAGGCAAATCCCGTCACCCAATACCAGAAACTCGGGCCTTTATATGGGTCAGCGACTTAATGGCTTGTCATAGGTAATTTCACCTTAGCCCAATGGCTTAGGGCTGTAGTTTGGCGCCCGAGGTGCACTACCTCAGCAACTCGTGGCATCCCGTTCCCTTCATTCCAATGTATCTCTGTAAGCGCAGCACATGGTTATTTTCACCTCATGCTGGTGCGTGCACAAACCGCTGTGGCTTACTGGTGACGCCGTGCCTGGGCTGCAGGTCTAGATCCGTAAGCGCATCAAGCTGCCTGCCCGTTCGTTGGACAATGGCTGGCTGGAGTGTCAAAAAGAGATCACGCCAACAAGCCGCGAGCTTTCACAACCGCGGCAAGCCTTCTCACTGCCACTAATGAGTCTGATTGACATGGATTTCGGAAAACAAAGCATCACACACACCCTACGCCCCCCATCCGCCCACCCTCCCTTTCTGCCCCTGGAGAGCTCCGTACGATGTGCAGCCCAAACCTAGAAGAGCATGGTCCACCTAGTTGAGCGTTGTCGTCCACTTCATGGCGGTTAACACATTGGAGCTATTCGGGCTCTTTGACCCATCGCCCGTCTCTAGAGCGTCGGGGACCCATAATAGAGATCGCAAAACGGTGATGGTCGCGACTCAGACTGAGGTGAGAACGGCATCGTTTCATTTTCCACCCGTCCTAGAGCCCTGTTAATGCACAAGCCTTCTCGGACTATTGGGTCCCATGGAGGACCAGACCGCAGGCCGGGGCTTCCTTGAGCACCTCCGTTTCTCAGGTCGACGTCTTGGTCAGACTCTTCTCGGCCGGTGCCTTTGCCTGAACGGAGAGCCTAGGCCGTCCATCCTCAGTGCCTTACCGCAGGACTGTCTTGGCTTCTGGACTGTGGCACGTTGGATATAAAGCTTGCCGTGCTCCCTGCAAGGATGGATTCTTAGCTCCCCAGCTGTATCAACAACCCACAAGGACATAGACCACATCTTCCTACTCTTGGTTCAGCAGTATTCCCAACACCATATAAGCCACTTCATTCTCCTACCTCAGTTGTCCCACCATCACCATCAGCTCCCATCCAGAACTCATGGACAGATACGTCAACTCCCAGGCCTCGTCCTCGAGTGTCTCTCTCGCCAGCGGGACGCCTCCCACCACTCCCGGAGCTACCATCAGCGAGTTCTTCCCGGCCAACGCCAACCGATCCATCCTGGTGATCGGCGGTCTCGGTTTCATCGGCTCCCACACCTCTCTCGAGCTTCTCAAGGCTGGTCACAATGTCATCGTCGTCGACGACCTGAGCAACAGCTTCGCCGATGTCTTCTCCCGCATCCAGCAGCTTGCCAAGGACTACTACGCCGAGGAGGGTATCCCAGAGCAGATGCCAACGCTCAAGTTCCACAAGTTCGACTACAGGTCGTCCCGCATGCGCTACCTTCTCGAGACTGAGGTCGATCCCATCACCCGGGAATCCCTCATTGACGGTGTCATCCACTTCGCCGCCTTCAAGTCAGTCTCCGACTCGATCAAGTCTCCCATCTCCTACTACCAGAACAATGTCTGCGGCCTCGTAAATCTTGTCGAGCTCCTTGGCGAGCACAACATTCGCAAGTTTGTCTTTTCTTCCTCCGCCACCGTCTACGGCACCAAGGCCGATGACAACCTTCCCCTCCGCGAGGAGGACCTCGTCCACCACGACGAGACGTACCTGGACGACGACGACAACGAGGTCTTGTGCAAGCCCGCCGTTGCCGGCCTGCAGAGCCCTTACGCCAGGTCCAAGTACTTCTGCGAGGCCATCCTCGCTGACATTGCCAAGTCCGACCCAGCCTGGCGCATCGTTGCCCTGCGTTACTTCAACCCCATTGGCTGCCATCCTTCCGGCCTCCTGGGCGAGGATCCCAAGGGCGTCCCCACCAACCTGTTCCCGGTCATCACACAGGTCCTCACCGGCGAGCGCGAGAAGCTCCACGTCTTCGGAGAGGACTGGACGACGCGCGACAAGACCGCCGTCCGCGACTTCATCCATGTCTCCGACGTCGCCCGCGGCCACGTCAAGGCCATCGACTACAAGGCCACCAGCGCCTTCCGCACATTCAACCTCGGCTCCGGCACCGGCACCACTGTCAAGGAGGCCGTCGCCGCCCTCCAGGTTGCATCCAACAGGTCCATCCCTTGCGAGTACGTCGGCCGCCGCGACGGTGACGTCGGCTTCTGCGTCGCCTCCAACAACCGCGCTGCGAAGGAGCTCGGCTGGAAAACCGAGGAGACCATCCCTGTGTGCGCCAGGGACCTGTGGAACTATGTCTCGAAGCACAAGGGCATCAAGGCCCAGTAGAGGCCGAGAGGCCTTGCAGTGACGAATTTCCTTTGTCTAAAAATGGGTTAATACGGGTAATATCAGGGCACTTCCTCTAATGTTGGCATCAAGATTCTCAGGATTGTTATAATGGTAATTTCGGGCATGGTTTTGTTCATAGACAGCGACAAAAAGGCGTGCAGTTTTTAATTCACTATCTCTTCTTCGAACAAATTTTTTTCAGCGTTCTCCTACCTGTGAGATGCTTGAGTGATTCGTTTTGCCGGTCTGCATCTTGAGCCTTGTCGTTGAATCTTCAAATGTCGTCAAGCTTTGGTCTAGTGGTGGCTGTTTCTTCACGTGACACGGATTATTGTATGCCAGACCGCCTTCCTTCTCTGACTACTACGATTGCAATTTACCTCCTCAGCCGCGCGCTCCTGTAACTATCGCCATGTCCTCATTGCCTGCCTTGTATTCATTTCTGAAAGTACTAGAAGTACACAATGCCGGGAGTACATAATATTGGCTTACAAATTATCAGCATTAAAATTGGTGTGCTTTTATTGTTCCGCCGGGTGGGCAGTAATCACTCCGGGCAATATCCACATAGACCCATTTGGTGATGCTCCGGGGGCTACCCTATGTTGCACTGCATCTCAATATTGAAATGATTGCATGATGAGCTCAGGATAGCTGAATGGCGGGGTGTTTAGAGTTGGTATGCTTTGCAACCGGGTAAAATCAATCTCACTCTTAGTTCGGGCCATTTCTTTCGTGCCTGGCGGGCTGACCATGTGGTAACCCACCCATCCATCCCTCCTCAACGAGGAGTGAAAGTGAGATGCCTCCTCCCCCGGTAGCGCACGCGTTATTACTTGCAGTGGCAATAAGCGACACGTGCACTCGGCCACGTCCCACTCAGTGATTGAAGTGTATTTTTAAGCAAGCAAGCATATCGGAGAACTCTGTTTCCCTCGAATGCTGATGCCATGTTTCCCCCACGAGGGGGATTAGACTACCGCCTGTCAGAGTGGAGTCACCACGGGAAACACCGAGCAACAACTGCTCGGTGAAGCGGCTGCTCTGGGCTCCAGTTCACCTTCAGCCGCTCCCCACACTTGCCCTCTGCTAACGCTTCTAGCGATGCTGCCTCCCCGTACTGAAAATGGAGCCTCTCCTTCTGGACCGTAACACGGCGCCTCACTCCGTTCTGGAAGCGCCACATGCGGTTTAACGCCACAGCACAATACAACTGTAGCCGGCGCACGATGTTACGCAAAGGAGGCGGGAGAAATAAATCCTCGGAGCCCAGGCCGCATCACTGCAGGCCAGTGTAGCACCGCCTGAAGCCTCGTCCCTTGCCATCGGAGGGGGGAGAAATGAGGAGATCGTACCACCAGTCCACCACCACCAGCGAGAGAACGGAGCACCACCACCAACACACCCCACAGCAGCCCCAAAGAGCCAAAGACGAAAATTTTAAAAATCGATACTTTGGAAATAAGGGCGGTCCCACGCGCCTACAGCCACCTACGTAGTACCAAGAGCCCGTCTGGCCATGTAAAATTGGTAGTTATCTTACATGCTACCACTCCTCATGACCCCGACGGCTGCAAAGTTAGTTTGGAGAGACTATCTATTCATCATGACCAGGTGTCTATGGGCGGATTGGTGGAGGATGGCCCAGCTGCTACTATGTATGTACAGGCAAGCCACGCAGCCACGACGTGTGCTGATCTGCTAGGGTTCTTTGGTCTTTAAGCTCAGACACGCATGGGGCCAGGGAGGGTGGTTGTGTCCCCCACCCCCGATGAGCCCAGGGATGTATGAATAGCAGGTACCATTTCATCGAGATGGCTGGGCGAGCTGGATTTTACTGCGTCCACGACATGGGTGGACGCACCAGCACGGGCAGTTTTCAAGGGTTATTGCCCGACTGCCCAGGCCCCAAATAGACACTATGGGTGCATGGGTGGCTGCATCACCCGCAGGGGAGAGGTGAGTGTAGATATCACTATCAGTAATCCCCATGTCGTGCCATGTAAGTGTGTATGTACGTCCGCATATATCTGTATAGTCTATTAGAGAGTATTGATTGACGTGACCTGTGTCTGTTTAACCTCATCTGATCTGACTGACGGCCGACCAGTAGCGCAGCGGAATTCCCCTTCGGGGAATTAACGACTTAAACCGCACAGACCGGCCGTCTTCAGCTGAATACTTGTATCCTCATGACACAGCTTCGCTGACTAGTGGACTATTCCTGAGACACGGGCACGTAGATGCAGACTTAGTCTGTTGGTCACCGCCATTGCCTGATGATGAGACCGGACATCGTATCCGTCTATTTTTGCGTTGGGATAAACGAGGTGATCAGCGCCGGGCCCGCGAGAACTGCCGCGTCTTCCGCAGGACGTATCTGATACATTGTGATAGCCACCTGATTTTCTCGTACCTGACGATTGTTTGTTGTCAAGGCGTCATCATCCTCAGTCCTTTAGTTAGGTACCGCATGTAGACACGGACAGAAACGGACAAGCCGCACTGCCCCAAGGGGCCTCCGATTCAGCGCCGCCGCCAACCGTCATTGCGATTCAGCTTGTTTGCCCGTCAATCAGTCCGCAACGCCAAGTGCATCAGCTGGTATATGAAAGGGTGCCAAGTGCGACTGTTGTAATGCGGCCGGCAAAAGGAAGAACAAAGACGTCGATCACTTTTTTTTTTCCCGCTCCCATTGATAGCATTGCCCCATCTCTCTTGAATGAGACATTCCTCCCCCGCTTGCCTTTGTCTACTCAGAACACCACACTTCAATCATCACTAGAACGAACTTTTGGCCTGTGCAGCCGCAGCTGTCACTACTGCAGTGGTCTCGAATCTTGCGTCCGTTTTTTCTTTTTCTTTCTGCTTCTGCATTGCATCTTTCTTCTCTCCAGCAGCCGGAGAGAGCCGCCTAGCCGGCCAATTGCTACCTCACTCCCCTCCACCCACGCCCCTCCATCTGTTTTGGTGAGTGTGCTTCTGGCCCTCCCTCCAGAACTTCGCTTTCGGTGCAAGTCAGAGAAGTGACATTCCCCTCGCCAAAAACTCGCTCGTCCAATCAACCCGACATGACTTCCTCACCATCCCTCTCCGTAATCGTACCTTTGTACATCTATCCACTGGAGAAGGCCTGGGAGCCTCTGTTCCATGCAGCCAAGGCCCATCCCAACGTCAGATTCCTGGTCATCGTCAACCCCCATAACGGTCCCGGCGATTCCGCCCTGCCCGATGCAAGCTACGCGGCCGCCCTGCGCGAGCTGAACGCAGTCTGCAATATTCACGTAATCGGCTACGTCCACTGCACCTATGGCAGCCGCCCGGTTGACGACATCCGGCGCGACATTGACGTCTACCTGGGCTGGAACGACCAGTTCAGGGTCGACGGGATCTTTGTCGACGAGGCCCCCTCCAGCTCGGACAAGGTCGCATACATGGCTAGCCTGACAGAGTACGCCAGCAAGTCGTGGGAGGGCGCGCTCGGCCGCCGCAGCATCAACATCCTCAACCCCGGCGTCGTCGCGCATGCGGCTTACTTTGACTCCGCCGACTATGTTGTCACGTTTGAGCAGTCTGCGGCCCATTGGAACGTTGACGATGTCAAGAGCGCTATTGAGACCCTCGCGCCCGACCATTGCCCCAAGTCCCTTGTCATCATCCACACATGCGACGACGAGGAGATTTCCGACTTGGTCCAGCAGGCAAAGTCCAAGTCGCTGGGGGGTATCTACATCACCGAGCAGGTGGGAGGCTTCTTCACCAAGTGGCCGCAGGCATGGGATCACTTCCTTGATCGGGTTGGGACTGCGAGCGCTTAGATAGGTATGAAATGGTTCAAACTGTAATGTTAATCTTTCTAATCTTGCTTTCCCCCAGAGAGGGTAGGCATGGTTGGATGAATAGATTTATCACACAAGAATATATTATTTCCAAGTATGTTACCACGTTAAAGGCGGGCATGGATCTATTACAAGCTTAAATAAAAATTTATGACAACAATGCCGGAGAAGGTCGCTGGGCAAGACAAAACATCGCTCCACGTAACAGTGGTTGAACATGAAAAAAAAAAAGAGGGCCCTGAATATCCAAGTGAGACGATTCGCGTATTGGCTACGAGCTGCTGGTGTTGTTCACCTTTGTCTCATACGTCTTCCCGTCGCAGTACTCCACCCAGCCGTCGAGGTTCATCTTCTTGATGACGATGCTGAACCCGTCGGTCCCGTCAGCCTTGCCCTTCTTGGAGCAGATCTCGTCCTTGTCGGTGGTGGCGACACTGGGAGCACTGTCGGGGTACTCGATGTTGAAGACGGGCTTGTCAGCGTCAATGAAGGCGGAGAAGGTCTTGCACTCGGAGTACTGGATGCACTGCTCGTTGACGGAGAAGTGGATCACGTCGATGACCTCGCTGATGATGTCGCCGGCGTTCTTCAGGCCAATGGACATGTTGTACTTTCCAGCCTCCTCGGAAAGAAACTTCATGTAGTTGACGGAGTCTTGCTCTGTGAGACCAAGGCCATTGTCATTTTGCTGTAACAATCTGGTTAGCTACCTGGAAAGACTCGAACGTCGGGTTCGTGACGCCCCCATTGAGAAGGCGAGTATGTACTTACGTATCCGTCGACATTGTCAGGGTCAATGGCATCACACCCCTTCCTCCAGGCGAGGTTGATGCGCTCCTTCATGACCTTGTGGACGCTGGGGCTGGACACATTGACCCATTTCTCGCCGGCCCAGCCCTCGAGGCCCTTGCCCAGGTCCTTGTCATCCCACTCGCCCTTGTCCTCTCTCCAGTCCTCGTAAGAGCCGGCGCTGAAGTAGCAGATGACCTTCTTACCGCTGTCCTGCAGAGTCTTAAAGGTAGAGATGTGGTTGTCAAAGAGATCCAGGTCATACACGTCCACATCAGGGCTGACGACACTGCTGGAGCTAATATCGGCAGGGTATCTGAGGATGATCTGCCACGAGGTGTTGGGCTTGGGCTTCCAGATCTCAGTCCGGTTGGGGCCGGACGTTGGCACGTCGGTGTTGTTCGACTTGTTGTGGCTGCCGTCGTCGCTGCCATCATCATCGCCGCCGCTGCCCTTGCCTCGGGTCAAGCCTACGCCCAGCCCTACAGCGAGGCCGATGACGAGGACGAGGACGACACCGACAAGGACGAGCATCTTCCTGCGAAAGGTGCACCATCGCTGCGGCTTCTCCGCCGCATCGATCTTGGTGTGGGACTGGTCCTTTCCGAAGCCGAACATGATGCCCCGGGGGAAACAAAGAAACAGTCTGAAACGAGTGGATGAGAGAAGGGAGATAGATAGCGAGGTTTGTAAATAGAGATAGTCGCAGCAGACTAGTTGACGGCAGTGGGAAAAACTGCCGATAGAGTTGTTTTTAACGTCCGGCCACCCCAGATAGCTTAAAGGGAGATTCGCCCACGAGTCTGCCCTTTGTCCGCAGGACGTAATAATAATGAGAATGATCCTGCAAAGGGACCTCGCGTCCTCCTGAGCCACTGGTCTTGGCGTTGTGGCTGCTTGGACACAAGGCCGGATTGCCGTTCTACTGAAGTCTAGGCCTTAGGGCTTTGTGTCTGGAAGTCATCACTGGCGTATAGCCTGATTCTTGGACGGCTGAACCTGCGTGATCTCAATCGGACTGGCAAAGCTGCAACGCCTGCGATCAAAAGGCCCGGTGCGGAAGCGCTGGGAGAGGGCAACGAAAAAACGATTGACGCGGCCAATTGCTTGCGATTAATCTTGAGCGAAATGAGTCTCGACTTGGCGCTCACTTGTCGACCTGCACTAGAGCGCTCAGCACAGTACGTGCAGCAATAGCGGCTGTGAGCGCTACAGCGGATACAGGGACGGTGGCCTAGGCGCCTGGCTGACTGGTCGAGAGCGCCAGGGCAGGCAAACATTAGTGGCAGTCCGCAGCATTACTGCGCTGCAGGCCTGTGACCTATCGAGACACGGCACGAATCTAGACTTCACAGCGCTGTGGCCGTGCAGCAGTGTCTCGGTGCCAGCGCCTGGAGCGAGCCCAGAAGTTCAGCCGGGCTTGGCTCTTGGCTCTTGGCTCTGCGCACTGGGCCAGCTCGGGCTCGCTTTGGGCAGCGCACGGCTTGGGCCTGTGGGCGATCAAATGCGGGTTTCAGGTGACACTAAGCGCAGATTTGTTCAAAGCACAGTCGGTGCATGCATCCGGAGTTCCAGCTGGATGCGGGCGGCCAGATACGTGAGTGTTGGTCCCAATTGGGAGCCCGTGCCATGGTTCTAGCGCTTCAGGCCATCTCCGCAGATGCCTCTTTCAAGACTTTTCATGAAGCCCCCTGTTCTCAGCGCCGACCCTCAGGCCACGCACCCCCTGTCTCCCGTGAAAAGATTTATTGTTTAGCCTTACGAGATTCTCGCTCTCGGCACTTGGGCTGGCCCAGCAGGTAAGCTTCCTTGTAAGACTAAAATCATGTTTTCGATTGACTCGATGGCCGAGCTGGACCAGTGCCCGCTCCATCGGTGAAATTGACTGGAAATCTCTTCCATTGATTCCCACCTCACCTGAATTGCTCGCCTTGTAGCCGCTTGTGTCACTGGAGAGCGCTAACACCGCTAAGGGCTACGGGTACCTGAATATTGGTTTGTGGCGTCTTTTAAATCGTACCGGGCTTCGTTATTTAATTTCGTGGCGCCGGCTAAGGTGCCCACTGCCATCCGCCCGCTGGTCCGCTCGAGACAGCATCATTTCATCTCAGGGGCAGCGGACGGGCAAGTTGACTCGCTCGCTGCAGTCGCGCCTTCGAGAAGGGGGCTCGCGCGGGGTCGGGATGGGCTGGAATTCGTATATGCCTCGAGCGGTCGCCCAAGCCCACTTGTTTGCTCGTGTTGCACCAGCCCTGGCCTAATAAAAGCAACACGCGGGTCAGAAACAGACCACGGATGACCTGTCTCAGGCCTGGAAGCACGTCAATTCGGTGTCGGGACATGGTCCTGCAGCTTGTCCTGCACGTCGGTGGTGAGAGCGTCAGAGTGTGCGTTGTCGCTCACCCTCCCTGCCCCTTTTACCCTGTCACCCTCCTTCACCCTCCCCCTGGCCAGCCCCCGCTGAATAAACACTGGACCAGGTCTCACCCCAGTGACCCGCCATCTAGATCTTGTACCGGTACATCGTCGTCGGCCTCAGCTGATCCCTGTCGTGGCCTTTGGTTCGCGTCTTGCTAGTCCTACACCAACCCGCAGCTCGCCCTATAGCATCTCGCTCTCTGCCGCACCTCAGGCACTTTTCCGATGCCATGGACGCTCAAGTGCTCACCACTCCCTCTCCACAACACGCACTTTGGCAAACACTGTGTTATGGCGACTCTGCGTCTCTGAACCTAGTTCCTTGTCCCGACTTTTGAATACGAGCTTTTGAAGCGAACCTCTCACGCGCCATCGCACCTTAATTCTTACAATGTGCCTCTTCCCGCACCAATCAATCAAACAATGGGCCCCGGCAACACGCCATGGTCTCTGCATTGTCTTTCTATCGATGTTTGCCGTGCCCTAATGGAGGCTTGGTTGCTGCTTATGCCCTACAAGCACTGAGGGTCGGCCACTCTGTATCGGATAAAGGTTCCCTAGCCTGGGTTGACTAAATCGTAGATCTCTCTCTAATCAGTATCCTGATCCATGCTCTCCAGGTCGCCATGTGTATTCCAGCTTGCTGGCGATCGGTGATCGAAACGAGGAGATCGACTGGCGGCCTGTCAGTAACTCTAGGGCTGATTCGTCGTTCACGCTCAGTCCCCCTCCCAGTATGCCAGCTTCCATGTAAGAATGCCCATCCGTATCCTGCTCAAACAACAAGCACCCCTGTTGCCCCCTCCCATTCGATTGGGGAAGCGGAATGTGAGACTTTCCAAGTGGAGGCGACATACATATCGTGAATGCGGGTGGTGTCAGGACAGCGGATCAGCTCCGCCGTTCTTTGACCCTTTGAAGGCCAAAGCACTGGGGCAGCTGTTCCTGTTTGGTGGCTTGGTGTCAATATTTTGTTTTTCGCCTGCAGGGCGCTCTCTCGCCGCTGCTGCCACATCCAGTCATACCACAGTCTTGATCAGGGATACTTCCAACATGCATGGATCTCACGATAAACTTCGCCAGCTGCTGATCAGAAAGAAGCCGTCTTATCCGTGAGGGAGAGACAATGTGGGACTTGTCTTGGCTGTATTGCCCGCGCTGAATGCTCTCCATGTAGGGTTCTAGATAGTCGTAGATGCGACTTACACCGCAGGTAGTAGAGCAGGTAAGCAGGTATATCATGGTCAGCTCCTCGCCCACGAATTGTTTGGTAACATCCTCATTGTGCTTCATTCGACTGTCGTTTCCTCTCGTTCAAACAGTTTGACTTGTTTCGTTCGTTCTTTTTCGCCCTTCTTTGGCTGAGTGATACACTCGGCTCTACCTGCCTTCGAGATGGTCCTCGGCGGTATCATCGGCGGGCTGGTCTGCTCGTTGGGTCTGACCACTTGCAGCACCACAAGCAGCTCTCCAGTGGCCACCTCCTCCAGGAGCTCTGTGGTTGCTGCTGCCACCTCTGCTGTCGCGACGTCTGCTTCGGTGAGGTCTGCCTCCGTGACCTCTGCTCAGGCCACAGGTGTCTCCTCTCGTGCTGCCACGCAACCCATTGCCAGCGAGGTGATCCCTATCGTCTCAGCCTTCCCTTCCATCAACCCCTTGACCACCATCTCTATCATCCCCTCTGCTGCTTCATCTCCTGCTCCTCTCCCATCTGCCGATGCTCTTCCCGGTGCCACAGTCGACAGCACCATCCTCGTCTTGGCCCGTGATGCTGCTTCTGCTGCCGTTGGAAGCTCTGGTTTCGAGGCCTACGGCATCCCTTTCGAGACTCTGCTTGTGCCCCAGGCAGGTGTCGCCCTCCCCGCACTCACCAGCGGTGACAAGCAGGGTCGATATGCTGGTATCCTTGTCATGGGTGCTGTCTCTTATGACTACTCTGGAACCTGGAAGAGTGCCTTGACCGATGCTCAGTGGAATGACATCTACGCCTATCAGGGCAACTACTCTGTCCGTCTCGTCCGCATTGACGAGTTCCCCGGACCTGCTTTCGGTATGTCGACACTGTCAAGATGACTTGTACCCTGGGAGTGCGTTAACTAATACGTGGTTTGCGAAAAGGTGCCAAGACTGCCGATGCCAACGGCGGTGGCTGCTGTTCCACTGGTGTTGATCAACTCGTCAGTTTCTCTAACACCACTGCCTTCCCTTCTGCCAACCTCAAGACGTAAGTTGACTGCAAGCAACCATTTTCCCCTAAGCCTGTCCACTGACTCTTCGTGTAGCAATGCTGGAGTGACCACCAGCGGACTGTGGCATTATCCTGCTGTCATTACCGACCCTGCCACCACCTGGGAGATTGCCAAGTTTGGCGCGGGCGGAAGTTTCTCAACTGAAACGACTGCAGGTGTCATAAACAACTTTAATGGCCGTGAGCAGATGGTCTGGTTCACCGGCTGGGCTACCGACTGGTCTGCCACCTCCAACTACCTGCAGCATGCCCACGTTCACTGGCTCACTCGTGGTCTCTTTGTTGGCAAGCGCAAGATTCACCTCAGCCCCCAGATCGATGATGTTCAGCTCGCTACTGAGATGTACTACCCCGCCGGCACTGAATTCAAGTCCCGCATTGGAGATCTTGAGGCTCACGCCACCTGGCAAACCAACATCAACGGTCGTCTGCCCAAGGGCTCCGACTTCTGGCTTGAGTTTGGTCACAACGGAAACGGTGATATCATTGCTGCTGTTACCAAGCCTACGGCCTCATCCGTCTGCAAGCCTGAGGACCCTGTTGACTACCCTTACCCTCCCGACACTCCCCTCGAGTTCCAGAAGCCTATTGGCAGTGGTACTGACCAGTGGCCTGCCGCGTATGAGCAGTACGAGTGGACTCAGCAGTGTGCGAAGCTGGATGACTTTGCTGCCTGGTTCCTGAACTCGGACAACCTCAACCACTTTGCTCATCTGTCTCACACCTTTACTCACCTCGAGTTGAATAATGCCACTTACCACGATGCTACCCGTGAGATTCACTTCAACCAAGCTTGGATGAAGCAGATGGGCATTGACCAGGCCAGACGTTTCTCTCCTCAGGGCCTGATCCCCCCCGCCATCACTGGACTGCACAATGGCGATGCTATCAAGGCCTGGATGGACAACGGCCTCCGATATGTGGTTGGTGACAACACTCGCCCTGTCCTCAAGAACCCCAACAGCAAGTTCCACGCCCTCACCACCAACGTCGCCAACAACGGCTACGCCGGCCTCAAGATCATCCCCCGCTACGCCACCACCATCTACTACAACTGCGACTCTGCCGACTGCACCGTCAAGGAGTGGATCGACACCTCTGCCGGCAAGGGTGGCTTCACCGATCTCCTCAACGACGCCCGCCTCACCAACTCCCGCTACCTGCTCGGCCTCCAGGCCGACCCCTACATGTTCCACCAGGCCAACCTCCGCCAGACGGACATGCCCACCATCACCGTCGGCTCCCAGACTGCCAAGATGTCCCTGGTCATGGCCTGGGTCGAGACCATCGCCCAGGAGATGTACCGCCTCACCGACTGGCCCATCACCTCGCTCAAGCACGACGACGTCGGCAAGTACTTTGTCGACCGCGAGACCCTCGACAACTGCAAGCCCAAGCTCTCCTATACCTACAGCTCGGACGGCAAGTCCATCCAGTCCGCCACCGTCACCACCAACAGCAACACCTGCGGCGTCCCCGTCCCCGTCACCATCCCCGTCGACTCGGCCACCACCGAGGGCGGCTCCTCCACCTCCGACAAGGTCGGCACCGAGCCCGTCATCATCTGGGTCACCATGAACGGCTCCCCAGTCACTGTCAAGCTTAGCAAGAGCGTGTCTCTGTAGTTGTATACACACCTTCCCCCCCTTAAGCACCGGATAGAGGCTGTAGCATGGCCCTCTTACATGAAGGTGCCATGATGTGTTTTTCTTTCGACACAAATCTGGTGAATGTGAAATTGGTGGAATGGGTCTATCCTATCAAGTTTGACCCGGGACACTGATAAAAAAAAAGTTAAACAGGATTTTTTCTTCTTCTTTCACATATAATGATGGATTATGTAGCTATGTAGCGGGTTAATAAGGAAATTTTGTCTTTGCTCAGCTTTCAGTTCGCTCCGGGTAAGTGCCCGAACTGTGAATATGACCACTCACTGATCGTCAGGCCCAGATGCATCTCTGTCCCTTTTGGTGATACATCCGCCCACTGAAGAGAACACATGTCAACCAAGTTCCCCGCAGCTCGTGCGAATGACTACCAGAGCCTCACCAACTCCGCACGAGGCCCAAAGGACAAATAGGATTGTTTGGCACGACTCGCCCGGACCAGTATGCCGAACAGCTTCTCGGTTGAGCAGGTGAGGGCAGCAGGGATTCGTCCCGGACCTTCTGGCCGCCCACCCGCTCGCTCGGCCGGCAATCCAGCGCACATGACATGCGCTGCGTGACATTGACCCCGTCCGCCAATGAGATGCTGCGTCCGAGAGACGTTTCATCTAATCTGGAAAGACGGAGGCATCAGGATCCGATGAGGACAGCGAGGCATTGAATTGAAGCTTGGTGGTTTGCGATGCCGTTCAAAAGAGTATTTATTGGCGTCGTGGGGACCATGTACGATAGTATTAACGTCTTTGTGTGTGTGTGTCTTTTTGCCTTACTAGATCAGACGACAACAAGCATAAGCTCATTGAAAGAATATTTGCTTGCTAGGTTGCATCGAATTGGATTAATAACTCCCCATCCGTGGCAACAGAATACATACCTACCCTACACCATCATGAGATTCTTGGCCCTGCCTGTCGTAGCCGCCTTGATGGCAACTTCGGCAGAGGCCATCAACAAGGATGCCCCGCCAAGGGTTGATCCTACTCTGACCGAGGGCTGGCTCTGGAAGAACCTACTGAAGTCCAGCGAAATCGCGGCGTATGACGGGTCGTGCGAGGCCGTCAAGCAGTTCAAGATGTACGAATACAGCCTGCACGAGTTGATGGAGCCAGCTCCCCGGGGTCTGAAGCAGTGGGCTGGAGGGCTTAAGAAACTCTTCTCACAACGCGAGTACCCTGGAGGCTGGTCGGGATACGACCGCCACGGGTACGACCGCGCTGTCCTCCGGATGGACTACACAGACATCCCTCTGGCAGTCCGTGAATGGATTGAGGAGCAAGAGAGGACGGACGGACCGGGCAAGGGGTACTTTGGAGTATTTGAGAAACCCAAGTCAGACAATGATGCGATTGACGACGTGGTTACAGTGCCAAGTGCCAGTGAGGTGGACAGAAGCCAGGACGAGAACCGGGTAGCTATTTTCGCACCGGGAGTCATCTACCATACTCTCCCCCTTTGGGCGGCTGAGGACAGTGAATGCAAAGGTAAGAAACTCAACCCGGTTTGATGGAATAAGCCTTAGCTAATTTGTCAACAGACGATTTGCTTGACTTGACCAAGTACAAGCCTGAGATTGCAGATGGCAACGTGGTAGGTTGGGCAGAGCACAAGTCGCCGGGTTTCGATAACAAGGCCGAGTTTAAGGTGACTGCGCGAGCGCTCAAGGCGAAGGCCACGGGTGCCGAAGAAAAAGAAGCAAAGAGTGCTGAAGGAAAGGAGGAGCTGTGAAACGGATTGCTGGGTTAAGTGGTTGGGTTCTATGTACTAACAATGGTACTGATGCTGATAGACTCTACCGAGATGTGTTTATACTCGGTTCATAACTATATCTAGATGTAGTCTCAGTCCTATATCCTCGTTAAACAATATAGTGAAATATTGAATGGTTTTCTTTCGTTTCGCACACTGGCTCTTAGCTACCATTAGTTTGAACCGGTTAGTTGATTGCCTGTCGCCACTACGGAAAAAGGCTTCCAGCTTGGACGAGAACCAATGGGTGTCAGCCTTGCGGGTTAAGCTTCGATGGTGTGACGGGAGCCTGATTCAAGCAACCAGCAACGGAGTAAGCAGCAGCTGGTGATGGAGAAGCCGCGGCTCATTTGCTCCTGGGAGGAGTGGAACACCCAGACCGTGTTTTCGGATCACCAGGATAGATATCTGCATTGTGCAAAGATGCCCAGCGTCAGTCCCCTGCACGAGGCTGGGAGTTTGCCATGGCACGGCTGTGATGGCAAATTGATGGCTGGGCGTGCTGGGATCAGATGCTGTCAGTCAGTCAAGGGGAGGCTGATCGCTGGGTGGAGCTCAATGACGCGTAGCGACCCGGTCGCCTGCCGCTAATCGCTGTGGCCTCCTGTGGCCTGGAGAAGAGGCGGGCGGTCTGGACTCTTACTGTCGCAATCTCTAAGCTCTTGCAGCCCAACTGGGTCAAGAACTCCCTATGACAGGGAGCACGCCAGAGAGACAAGCCCCAACAAATTTGCAGGCAGACCTACCTTATCTAGCATACCGATTACTCACATCTGGGCAGGGGCCAAATGCGCAAGAGGTCTGCACGGCTGCCCAGCAGAAGCCAGTAGAAGGCTCCAGCCAGTGTCGCTTTGGGCAGGTGGGTGGGGAGCTTGCTGTGACGGATGCGAACAGCTGGAGACGGTCAGACAGCACCTGCTGGGGCCAGGCAGGTTCAGGCACTCGCTTTAGTGATTTTTCGCAGAAAACTTACAGCTAGGCCCCTGCCCTCTAGATCCATTGCATCATCACCGCATTTTGCGAGCTGGCAGCGTCGTACGAGACTCCGTCCATTCCAGCTCCGCAGCCCGAGATCTTTGCACCTTTATTTCCCCCTGCCACCTCAGGCCATTGACCGCTGGCCGCGCTGTGTGTAGCACCGTTGGGTGTCGTGCCAGGGTTCGGTGCAGCCATCAATCGATCGCAGTCGATGCGCGTTGTTGGGCCGTTCCATCCTTGTATGAAAGTGGAAAGCTTTAATTTCGCCCGCCCCCGCCACTTCCTCAACTTTGCCTGGCGTCTTGCCGTGTCTTGCCCTACCTGAACCTGACCTGATCTAACTGCGCTGCGCTGCGCTGGTCTGCTCTGCTTGCTCCTGCTGCTTGCTTTGCTTGTATTGCCTGCCGTCTGTTGTGCTGCGTCGCTTCGCAAACTTTCTTCCATCTGCTTCTCCCGATTCCCCAGAGCTCGACACTCCTGCACTAGCAGCTCCCGTATCCAGCCAGACGCGCCCACCAGCATACATCATAATACACAATACCCATCGAGCTTGCCGTCACCATGGGAAGCCACACCTTCAAGTGGTGAGTACTTGCCGGCCCCTCGGGAAGCGCACTGTTGGTCTGTCTCGCTCCATAGCAACAGGAGCCACACGCGACCACATTCCTCCCTGCATATGCGCTGACCCAGAGCTCCTTCACCTAGGGAACACCCTGCCGAGGAGGTCTACGTAACCGGCACCTTTGATAACTGGACCAAGAGCGTCAAGCTTGAGAAGGACGGCGACGTTTTCCAGAAGACCGTCGAGCTCGAGGACGCCTCCAAGAAGATCTACTACAAGGTGTGTGACATTCCAGAATCCCCTTCATTCTTTGCGCCCACCATTGGCGCTTCTAATCCTACACAAGTTCTTGCTTGGTTGTTTGTCTTTTGCCCTTGTTTTGCTTGATTCCATTTGGCGCTTTTGCACACATGCCTGTCTTGTCCAACCCCCGTCGTCACATCACCGCCCCTCACTGTCTCGTCGCAGCGCAACGCATTCCAATCCCCCCCAACAATGTTATGAATTGGCCGCTACACATGCCTCCCGCAGTTGCACAACCTGTGGCCGAGTGATTGTGCGCAGTGTGCGACGTTAGCGAAGTCACCTGGGCGAGAAATGCTAAGCCAATTGATCTACGCTGCGGATCCCTTGGGTTTGGCCCTACTCGAAAGCAGCGGCGCCCTCATCCTGCCTCGTGCCCTTTGCGACCAGCCAGCTTTGGCATGCGCACACAATGTTTCCAATTTGCCCAAGACACCGGAGACTTTTACCGGCGCTGTGACAAGCTTTCCCTGAGCGCAAAATTGGGAAGGTTTGGATCGGCATCCAAGGCCGAGTGGCTTGTTTTAAACTCTCGACCTTCCTAACCTTGTCCCTGTATACACCAACACCTGAATCCTTTAAATTAGCCCACCAACCCACTTCCCAAGTGCCCTCGAGGCTGATTGAAATCTGTCTAGTTCGTTGTCGACAACACCTGGACAACAAACGACTCTGCACCCAAGGAGCCTGACCACGACGGCAACATCAACAACTTTCTTACACCCGAGCAAATCATCACATCTCCTGCCGCCGCGGCTCTGATCAACACTGTAACGCCCGACTCCACAACCGCAGCGATGGCAGGCCAACAATCAAAGAAGAAGAAGAATAAGAAGAGCAAGAACAACAATCCGAACAAGGAGTCTCAATCTTCTCTTGCGACCACGGAGACCACACAGTCGAAGGGCGCCGAGGAGGTTCCCACCCCGGCTGATATTCCTGGTGGCTTCCCCATTACTCCCGCTGCCGAGTTAGACAGGCCTGTGGGTATCAACCCTCTCCCTGCCGCTGAGGGCGCTGTGAATCCAGTCACGGTTGAGGCTGGGGAGAAGATCCCCCAGTCTGTTGCTGCCCAGGATCTCAATGCCAACGTGAAGCTTGACAAGGAGTCGTATGAGAAGAGCGACGCGCTCCCTGGTGGCCTCCCCGCTGCCTTTGCCGCCGAAGCAGAGAAGCCTGTCAGCATCAACCCTCTCCCGGCCGCCGCTGGTGCTGTGAACCCAATTCAGCTCGCGCCTGGGGAGAAGGTCCCCCAGTCTGTGGCTGCCCAAGATATCAATGCGAATGTGAAGCTTGACAAGGAGTCGTATGAGAAGAGCGATACTCTCCCTGGAGTTCAAACTGAAGTTCCCGCTGTTTCTAAGAACATCATTCCCGAGTCCGGTTTGCCTGTTGGTGATGCCACTATCAACTCAGTTACACCAACCGCCACTACTGCTATCCTGGCTGGCAATGTTCCCCTCGAGCCCAAGGTTCCAAAGATCGTCAAGGAGAGCCAGGAGCAGGCTGGTGTGCCCCCCGAGGCAAGCGCTATTGCCGAAGAGGTGAAGGAAAAGGCTGCCGTCGAGGAGGAGCTTAAGGCTAAGGTGCCAGAGGCCCCTTCGACCTCTGAGGGTACTTCTGGGTTGGGCACTGAGAAGTCCGAGAACACTGGTACCATTGCTGCAGCTGCAGCCACAGCCGGTGGCGCTGTCATTGCTGCCGTAACAGCCGCAGCAGCAACTGTCGCTGGCAAGGCCGCTCCTGTCGTTGACCAGGCTTCCGCTGCCGCTGACCAGGCCGCTGCGACAGCCGTCGATGTTGCCAACAAGAACTTGCCAGACTCTGTCAAGGAGACGCTGCCCGAATCGGCTCAACAAGTCCTGGCCTCTCACAACAAGGAGGAGATCCGCGAACAGATTGCTCCCGAAGTTCCAGATGAGGTGAAGCAGTCCATCACCGAAGCTGCGAAGAGCCCCGAGGCTGCTGCCAACGCTGTTGCCGTTGAAGACAAGAAGGAAGTCGAAGCTGAGCTGCTGAAGGAAGTCAAGGAGGTGCCTGCCGTTGGCGCTGCAACTGTTCCTGAGGCCAAGACTGCCCAGGCTACCGAGGCAGCACCCACGACTGCGGCAGCACCCACAACTGTGGCAGCACCTACAACTGCGGCAGCACCCGCGATCGCGGAGGCACCCAAGGTTGAGGAGACTCCCAAGGCCGAAGCACCAAAGGTCGATGCCGCAGCTAATGGCGGTGAGGCACCTAAGGCCGAGGCTGCCTCCAATGGCGCTGAAGCACCAAAGGCTGAGGCTGCTTCCAACGGTGCTGGGGCATCGAACGGCACTGGAAGCAAGCCCGAAGCATCCAAGACAGCCGAGGCTTCCACGGAAAAGAAGAAGAAGAACCGCTTCAGCGCGATACTCAGCAAGATTAAGCACAAAATCACCGATAAGAATTGATTGGAATGGACGAGGATGCTCAACGAATGTAATGTTTGGAGGTATAATTTGCAATGATCATTTTGTTTTGGCTGGTTTATTGCGGTATGTATATTCACGTGTCCAATTATTCCCCCTCCCCCATGCGTAGAAGCACAAGGACCAAGTGTTTGCTCGTCTGGCGCGCGCTGGATTTACCTCTCCCATGTATCTAATTCATAGTGCTTATCTAAATCAAATATCCCTGACCTGTGTGCGCATTGATGGAAAACGGAGACTCTAATGCAATTGAACTGAACTACATACTGCGCACCTCTCTGTCCACTCAGACAAAGAAGGGCAGCGTGTGGTGCCGCTCATTGGCCGGTGTGTGCATGATATCATACAGCTCTGAGGCATGGCGCTGATTCGGCAGAGTCTGCTGACTGATGGCCTACCCTGTGGTCGTGTGCGTTCGCCGGAATTTTACTGGTCCGCCTCCGCGAATGCTTGAAGGTCATCCAACGCCTGCCCCGCCAGCAGGCACGGTAACGCGATCAGCAGTTCTCCACCAAGAGCCATTGGGGTCCGTTCGAGCTGGGCCCCCGTAGGGAAGCCGTATCATCCTCGTCTTGTTCTCTTATCGCTTGACTCATTATCAATCTTTCTCCTCGTTTTCCTATGCTTGGGTCGTTGCCCTTGTTGCTGCAGCACGCCTCTGGAGGTCGATGTGGGAATGCCCTTCAGCCTCCACCCGTATCGAGGCTAAAACGACAGTGATTGAATGATTGAGTCAACGGCCTACCCCTCACGCCGGCTCTTTCCTCCCATCTACTTGTTAGGTCGATCATGAATCCTTCGAATTCAGTCCTGGGCAAGTCTTTGCCGGTATCCTCATCAACCCATTCCTCGAACCAGGCAGGGCCAGCGACCTTGAGTTTCGAGGCCTCCCGGCGACCCGGTCAGTCTGGCCCTTCCAACGCCACTCCCGTTCCTCGCAAAGGACAAGCTTCTCGTAAAAAGCATCGAGACCAGCATCGCCCCGGGCCCGAACCGAGGACACATCGTGGCTTAGACGCCAGCGACGCCATGGATGAAATTCGCGCTGTCAGAAACCCCAACAGTCGACGGGGCCAGACGTCGATCACGCATCTTCTTAATTATTCGATGCCGCGACCATACGTAGATCACAGCGCCTATGCGAGATCATATCGCCGGAATCCAACCTGGGGCCCAGGGTCAGGGTACCACGCATCCGACAAGTCCCGATACGTGCATTCGAACTATCGTTTTGTCGTCTCTCCCGAAATTTCATACACCGATCATGCGAGCGATGCCGACCTGCATCTGGACTGGAATAATGTTCTGCAAGTCATTGCGTCTTCACAATCCCAGGTCACCTCTTGTCCAATTTGTCTTTCCGACCCTGTTGCTCCTCGGATGGCCAAATGTGGTCATATCTTCTGTCTTTCATGCCTCATTCGGTTTATGAATTCAAGTTCGAGCGAGGAAGATTCGAAGTCTAGCAAAGGGCCGAGGTGGAAGAAATGCCCCATCTGTGAAGACTCGATCTATCTACACGAAGTTCGTCCAGTGCGATTCTACGCTGGCCAGGAGAGTCCTCTGCCTCGGGTGGGTGATGACGTCGTTCTCCGGCTCATGGCAAGGAACGCAGATTCCACGCTTGCGCTCCCCAGCGAATCTGGAGCCGAGGCCTTCCATTCCGGATCAGATATCCCGTGGCATTTTGCCGCGAACGTGTTCGATTACGCCCGCATTATGAAAGGCACAAGCGACTACATGACTGAGCAGTATGACGAGGAGATTCAGGCTTTAAAGCAGCAGGAGAAGGAGGATGAAACATTGTTTGGCCTTGACGGGGAATGGACACAGCGGGCGGTCCGAGCAATTGAGGGTGCAAAGGAACGCTTGGAACCGTTTAAAGATATCACCGCTGCCAGTGTCGTTGCTCCGGGCAAGCTATCCAACCCCTCGACTGAGGCAGATTTCTATTTTTACAGCTCACCGCCGCACCTTTACCTTTCGCCTCTGGACATTCGCATTCTCAAGACAAAGTACGGAAACTTCTCGTCATTCCCGACAACCCTCTTACCTCGAGTCGAACATATCTCAACCGGACACGTTGTAGACGATGCCATGCGCAAACGAGCTAAATACTTGGGTCATCTTCCCCGCGGCTGTGTGGTGACGTTTCTGGAATGCGACTGGACCGATATTGTTCCAGCAGAGACGCTTGATTCTTTCAAGTCAGAAATTGAACGACGTCGAAAGCGTAATCGGGACAAGGCAATACAGGAAGAAAGGGAGCGTGTACAGGCGGAGCGCATTGAGGCAGCTTCAATGCGGGCGGCAGCAGGATCTCGACACCTTGTGGGACCTCTGGACGACGAAAAGCCGCCCGCTATGGATATGTCGGAGTTTCAACCTCTGGGAGGGCACAGTGATGCCAGTCCCCCCGACCCCCGTCCCGGCTTCGAAACCTTGGCGTCCATGTCCACCAGTCCTTCCACACAGAGAACTGTGTGGGGAACTCGTGTCGTCGCACAGTCTCCTGAACTCGGGGCGACACACATTGACTCAGGGGATGATGGGTGGCTCAAGGACGAAGATTTCTTGGGCCCAGCTGAGCTAGCAGCCCAAATGGAAGCATTGAACGCATTTGAGAGCGTGGATACTGGTAAGGGCAAAGCGGTTGCTGGCCCCTCCACAGGAACTCCTAACGGCGCTGGGGGAGGCGGGAAGAAGAAGAAGAAACAGAAGATCACCCTGATGAGCACGGGTGGCCGGAGAGGATTTTGAGTCCCCCTCTTTGCTGATATATTTATGATAAACCAGCGAACCAGCGCGCCTCTCCCATGGAGTTTTGCCTAATTGACCTACAAACTGGAGGGGTTCTATTCTTATTTTTTTTTAACCCAGAACATTCTTCCATTACTTGGCTGTCCTGTTCTTGTTTGGTGATTGCTCGGGTTTCTAGAGTCGTTCAGTTCGACGCGGCGCATGTGGCGAAGTTTTACACCGTTCTTTCCCCCCTTTGATAGAGACAGCCTTTAGTGAATACACTTGCCATTTAATTTATAAATTGCACAGGGATTCTGTATTGGAATCAAGGGTTTGATCTCGGGTGTGCCTAATCACCAGATTATTCATGATATGAGCCATGACTATCCGGTTCGGCAACCCTGCCACGTACGATTGTGTGGTCCAAGCTGGCCACATCTAGCGTAAACCCTGTTCACTCACAATAGCAACTAGTCGACGATTCCGGCCATATCAATGGACCCAATCGCTGCGCTCGACCCGTCTTGGCATGTGTGACACCAGACCGGTAAGGCAGAAGAAGGGAGGGTTGGACTCACATGGCCGTGCCGGGTCAGTCTTATTCCCCTCTCATGATTATCAGCTGGGGTGCTCCGTCTGGGAAAGTGGTTGACGGCTGCACACCCCCCTCCAAAGGCCATGCAACAAAGGTGAGCCGATGAAATATAAAGGTGGTGGTTCTCCCTCGTCCGTTGCCTAGTATTTCGCGCCCCGTCATCGGTTTATTTCCTCTTGCTTTTACAACGTACTCGGTATCTGGCTTTAATTGTTCTATTTTACTTTCCCATATTTATTCCACTCCCAACTCCCAAGACAACTCAGTCACTCAGTCACTCGACCTCCTTCCAAGATGATGAAGAAGTACCCCTACAGCATCCTCGACAGCGAGGAGGTTTGGTCGACCCGAGCCGACAGGACGGGTGACATCATCGCTGGTTCAGTCCTTCTGTCCACTGCAGTCCTTGCTGGAGTTGCCATGTGGGTGTTATGAAAGCAAGCCCCCTAGATGATGCCTTGGAGTACTATAACGTATGACACAAATGTGAGTCGCATGCCTCATCTGTTGGCCATGCTCCTTATTAACGGAATCGAGTTAGTGATCTGAGACGAACGAGTTTGGTTCTGGGTGGACCCTCGAAGCTTCAAGGCGTTTGCATCACTTGGTGTCCATTTTCAGTCCTCTACCTTGGCGGGGGGACAGACAGACACAACGTTCCTACTTTTTTTTTCTTTCTCACTCATCTCTCCTCTTTTCGGTGGCAGCTGATGTTTGCTGCTCTGCTGGAACGTTGCATTGGGGGACTTCGGGATTTGGTAAATGGTACCCATCAGACGCACTTACATGTGAAGTCAGATGGGATCTGCTGGGCGAAGAGCGGGGTGCATTGAAACTTGCCGTTTCCGGGCGAGGGATCGTCGGCTGGCAGCGGGCTTGCGAGGCGACGGCCCTCAGTCCGGCGCTGGAGTTTATTTTGGATTGTTTTTTTTGTTGAATTTTTGGATACCTTACGCATGGATGAATACAAACTAATGAATATCCGTTCTGGGACTTGAGCTGCTCTGGCCAACGCAAGCATCGAATATAAAAAGGTCCTATTATGCAGAGTGGAACGGCACCGCTGGAGGCTTGATGGAAGATGCGCTAAGTGACTATGAATAGTAGGCGCGAGAAGAGATAGATGCTGTATGCGCTGGATTGATTGAGACTTCTGGCCAGAATTCGAGGTCGACGTCCAGGCGCATGGAGAAAGACTGAGCCATCTTACCTAGTATGCCGAATGCGCGACAGCTGTTGGTCATCACACGACGCAGGTGAGCGGCGTCTCTACAAAGGGTAGAGCCTGCAAGCGGATGGCATCTGTTGATGGCCAAAGTGGGCTCGAAGGGGGGGTAGCGGGTGTCGTGTGCCCCGTCCCGTAGAGGTTTCTGGTGCCGCCTCTGCTGGGGCGGTCCGCCTTCTCTATGCTGCCCATCAGCAGAAGTAGGTCTTTCGTGAACATGGCCGGTTCATACTGCTCTGTTGAGAGAATTATGGTCGGTAGGTGGATAGTATAGCTATTTCTAGTAGCCAAAAGACGTGCTACTGCCAGCAACTCGGCATATTAGATTGATTTGGGGCGACAGAAAGCGGCACGGACCCCAACGCCACTTCGGGCTCTACCTATGGGAGTCGTGGCCTTTATATTTTGATATTTGTTAATGGCAGTCAATCCCTCAAGTCATAAAGTAAAGCGGTGCATTGAAAACTGCCTCTATATTGTTTCCGTATTGCTAGGTTTGACATTCCGGAATGCGATGTTGGTGGCCTTGGTGTAGTATCATTTATGTCACCTGGTGAATGTAGTAACCGAAAGAAATGGGCCTGCTTAACCTGTACCACTGAGAAGCATCAATTCGCCCTTCCCCACTCGGTCATCCATCCAGCTTATCTCTTATCATGTGGCCCCACACATCAACTTTTTTTCTCGTCGTCTCTGGAGAATAGCGCAATGTTTCGAGGCAGACGGCGGAAACCAAGAGATAGATATGGCTGTTGAGACATCGCCAACCCTGACCTCAACCTCGCATACACTCACGGCCTTGCCAAATATGGCGGGCCTTTCTTCGGCCTCCAAGAGCAATGCCTCGTCGCTCCTGGGCCGCCTTGAATCCGCCAATCGCCATGTGTTCCTCCAGCCCGATGCCGCCATTCCCACCGAGTCGCTCAACATTGTCAAAGATACCCTCGAAGGCTTCGCTGGCCAGATCGCCGAACAGCAGGAACAAAAACTAAAGGAGAACCGGAAACGGAAGAGGGCCGACGGCAAGGAGGAGGTGCTCAAGATCCGCAAAGTCTACGTCGACGGCTTTGAAACAAACCAGGTTTGGGAACAGGCCAAGAGAATCATTGGTAGCGTTCTCAAGCATGCAGACTCGGCGCTGCAAGATCTCCAGGATAACGATGAAATCGCAATAGAGGGAGAGTCCGAGGAGGATTCACAGTCTGATCCCGAGGAGCTCAACGGCAATGCGGATGAGCCTTCTTTGGCCTCAGACGACGAAGATGAGGAGCCGCTGAGCGCCGACGCGCAAGATGAAGATGAGGAAGAGGACGAATGGGAGGATGCTAGTGAAGGCCTTGGTGCCGAACAGGATGACTACCAAGAAGATGAGGAAGAGGGGGAAGAGGAGGAAGTGGAAGAGGGAGCCGAGTACGAGGCTGATCCAGATGGTCTCAACGACGGATTCTTCTCCCTGGATGATTTCAACAAGCAGTCAAATTGGTTCGAACAACAAGACGCAAGAGGAGATCCCAACACAGACGCAGCCAGCGACGACGAGGACATTGATTGGAACGCGGACCCCCTAGCAGCTAAGCCCAAGGGCAAGTCCAATGCTTCTGCTGGCAAGAAGCCACAATCACAGGACCAAGACGATGACGAGGACGATGAAGACGACGGCCCTACCTTTGGTGATATGGACCTTGATGCCCCTGAGGGTGCTAGTGACGACGAAGCCATGGCTGGCGACTTGGAAGCCGGAGTGGATGACGAGGCCATGGACTTCAATGCCAACGACGTGTACTACAAAGACTTCTTTGCTCCACCTAAAAAGAAGAGAAGAGATGATAGACCAAGAAAGTCCGTCTCATTCAAAGCCCAGCCGATCAATGACGCCGATGTGGAGAACACCATGGCAGATGTCCGCCGTGATCTCTTCGACGACGAGTCCGATGAGGAAGGCTCCGATGGTGGCCTGTCCGATGTCTCTGCAGGAGACCCCAGATCTCGCCGCTCCGCACATGAGCGACGACAGGCAAAACTCGCCGAGGAGATCCGCAAGCTCGAGGCTGCTTCAATCGCGAAGCGTGAGTGGACGTTGTCTGGTGAAGCCGCCGCTGTCGACCGTCCCATGAACTCTCTGCTCGAGGAGGACCTTGACTTTGAGCATGTTGGCAAACCTGTGCCGGTAATCACGCCCGAAATCACTGAGGGCATCGAGGACTTGATCAAGAGGCGCATTCTCGCCCAGGAATTCGATGAGGTCCTGCGTCGCCGACCCGGTGTCGACAGCCTCCCCACAGGCACACGTCGCGGTATGCTTGAGGATGTCGACGACACTAAGGGCAAGAGTCTGGCAGAGGTGTATGAAGAGGAGCACGCCCGTAAGAACAACCCAGACACCTACGTGAGCCAGTCGGACGAGAAGCTCCAGCGCGAGGAGCGCGAGGTCGAGGCCATGTGGCGCGATGTCAGCGCCCGCCTCGACGCCCTCAGCAGCTGGCATTACCGCCCCAAGCCCGTTGAGCCCACGCTCTCCGTCGTCGCCGACGTGGCCACGGTGGCCATGGAGGACGCCCAGCCCACCACCGCCCAGGGCGTGGCCGGCCAGCAGAGCAACATGGCCCCGCAGGAGGTGTACAAGGCCTCCAACAAGACGGCCGAGAAGGGCGAGGTCGTCGCCAAGAGCGGCGTGCCCATCGCCAAGCAGGAGATGTCCCGCGAGGACAGGACGAGGAGGAGGCGGCGCGAGAAGGAGCGCGTCCGCAAGGCTGGCGGCGTCGGTCCTGGCAAGGCTCTCAGCGGCCGCGCCAAGATGCAGCGCGACACCATGGCGGATCTGAAGAAGGGTGGCGTCAAGGTCATCAATCGCAAGGGAGAGGTGACGGACGTGGATGGAAACAAGATCAAGGCCTCCAAGGCCCTGACGAGCGGAAGCTTCAAGTTGTAATCATGTTGTTGGGCGTTCAAAAAAGTCGACACAGCGTCACGATATATAGACAATCGATGTACTTTGTTGTGTATAGATCCGAAAAGGAAATGGAAAATTATTCTTTCAAAAATCTTGACGCTTTCCCTTGGAATCTATTGGCTTTCCCTCCTAGCTGCGGGAAGCCGTTAAATCATGTCGTATACTACTAGTACATCAACAACCTATGCATTGGAGCTTGCGTCTCGCCGCTCTCCATATGTCCCAATTCCCTTGTTTCCACCCGGTCCTTGCTTGTACTCCATAAACTCCGCACCAATAGAAAGAAAGATCAAAAAGGGGAACCAGTGTACAGAAATTACATACGCGGAAAGAGAAGCTTCTGCGTGGTCTGCACTTAGGCAGCTTCCGAGGCCTCGACCTTGGCTCTCTTGGCCGAGTCGTCCTCATCTGCGTCGGCCTCAGCTTTGCGCTTTCCGTTAGACTCGGTCTCGCTGGGTACATCGGCAGGGGCTGCCTCCTCCTCCTTGGTCTTCTTCTTGCGGACCAGGCCGGACAGATCGGTAGCGGTCTTGCTGGCCTCGTCGATGCGGGCCTTGGTCTCGGCCGAGGACTCGCCGGCCAGAGCACCCAGAACACCACCCAGGGGGTTGGCATCGGCGCCGAGGAGACCCTTGGTGTCGATTGGGTCGTTTCGCAGATCGACGAGCTTTGAGAGCGTCAGGAAAGTAACGAAGGATGAGAAAGTTAGGGGGGACGGCTTACTCGTTGCTCCATATCAGCGATGAGTTCCTTCATTTCGGCAATCTGCTTGCGGGCAAGTTCATTGTCCTCGGGCGAGGCCATAGTCGCGAGCTCGACCTCCTTGTTCTGAGTCTTCAGCTTGGAGCTCTGGATTGCCAACTCCATTTCCTTGGCTGCCTCAGCCCGCAGGCCTTGGTCCATCTCTTCCCTGCGCTCGGTGCCGCCATTCTCGCTTGTTGTCGTAATGGATGCGAACTCAAGAGCCAGAGAAAGCTTGTAGTGCGCCTCGGCGATGATCTCGGAGTCTTCAGGGTAGAGCTCCAGCTTGTACTTTAGAGACGTGCGACCGTCCTCAATGGCATTGGGGTATCTACGATTATGTTAGCATTTGGTTATGCGCGGGCACTGGGAACGGTGTCTGGGGTTTTATGTACCGCTCGTTCTCTAGGGAGATCTCTGCGAGGGCATCGTGGGTATCAGCGAGTCGCTCCTTGATGTGTCGGACCTTGGGAGAGTCTTCGGCCGTTTCTTTGCCCTTTCCTTCGGGCTTCTCTTCCTCGTCAACCTGTTCTAGCAGCTTGATGTAGCAAACACGCGCCAAGTCGAGAATCTCGAAAGCGGTCGCGAGGTCGTCATCCTCTTCCTCGGGTTCTCCTTCTTCCTCTTCCTAAAATCACCACTCATGTTAGCAACGCAAGAAATACAATGCAAGCAACGCCGAAATTGGGCGCAGACGGGATACTACGCACCTCTTCCTCATCTGAGTCATCAAAGTTCTCGTCGCCGGTGAATTGGAACAGAGGCTTCTTCGCCGGGTCTTCTTCCTTCTTGTCATCGCCAGCCTTCTCGCCCTGCTCTTCGGTCTTGGCGGGTTTCTCGGCAGCCTTTGGCTTGTCGCTGGTTTTGGCAGGCTTCTTCTCGACAACGGGTGCAGAGCCGCCGAGGACGTCGCTCTTGCTCTGGCCGACCTTGAACAAGCTGCGACCGTAGTGGAAGAGGATCTCGGCGTTTTCCGGGGCGGTTTCGCCGTTGATCTCTGCTTGAAGGATGCTGGCGAGGGAGAAGATCTCGGCAGCTTCCTCGTAGTTCTTGTGGGCGTAGAGAGCGGTACCCTTGGCGCTCAGATCGGCGAGGGTGACCTTCTTGGAGTGAATGTCCTCATCTTTCTCCTCGGCGCCGTTCTCTGTCTCGGTAGCATCGACAGGAGCAGCAACGGGAGCATCGACGGGGGCAGTCTCCTCGACTTTGGCAGCGTTGTCGATCTGAGGAGCGGCTTCAGTGGAGTCTGCCATTGCGATTGAATTGAGAGGAGGAGATGGTTGATGGATGGAGTCGAAGGGCAAGGCTGGGGCGATTGACAAGAAACCGTCAGATGGACTGGGACCTAGCGAAAGCCAAATGTACGGAATTGCGCAAGGGAAACGGGTGGATGGAATCAAAAGGGTCCAGGACAGGAAGAGTGAGCTGGATTGTCACCGTCTGGATCGACTCAGACCTGATGAAGGAAATTCGCTATAGTGCAGACTGCTTTGATGCATGCGACAACTTAAAAGAAAGCTCTGATCCGATGCACGAAACTCAGGCGACAGATGACGCGCAGCTTGAGTGGGCCCGCGTTGATTGGCTGCGCGCTGAATGGGCTGAGAACCGCGTTTTTACGTGCATTCGTTCATCGATCGCTGGGTTAATCGCCTTGCGCAATGGCCACCGTGAAATTGAAATATGAGACTTGGAATTGGACTGAACTAGCTGCCGTCAGATCAATTGTTGCGGCAGTCAATCCAGCTAATTGAAGCATTCGTCTCGTTCGTCGACACTCGCCCAATTGGATTGCTATGGGTGACATTAAATCAGAGACACTCCAACATGCTGCGTATTGTTCAGTCTACGACCGGTATAATCAAATAAATTAGAGCTAATAAGAAATCCATACGATATTATACATCAGAAATTATTTATGAATATTATTCTATACTACCTCTTTATTATAGTCATCGTGGAAAGGGCCTGCTCATCACCACCCTTCAATTCGATGTCTCACTTCTTCTGTCACCCAGTTGACTACTAACTTTCTGCCTAGGTAATGGTTGGATTTACTAGTTGGAGCTATGCCTCCAAGCAGCCTCTATTGGTACGACTAAGCCGCCCGTTTCTATTGGACATCTGATGGAGGCCCTAGGGTTCTGGCTATCGGCTCGGAACCAGGAAGCGAGAGCCTCTCACCGTGGCCCAGAATGCCCATAGATTGGCTGTCACGAGGTCACTCGTTCGTAGAGCATGCATTTGGTGGCGTTCACGCCAGTCACTATTGCTCAACAGCGTTTTCTGTGATTCAACCCCTCACCGGGCCCAGCTTCGTGCTGGCCATGATATCCAGCACCATTCATTGGCTTGGGAGGCCGCCACAAACAGGCAGAAACCACGTTTAAACCCCTTTTGACGTCGCTATTTCGTAGGAGGCGCCCGATGCATTGCTAAGAGGATGGGTTGCCCTCGTTTTGTTTGTGTATAAAATGAGTAAGATTCACATACTGACAAGTTGGATTCATCCTCATCGTGCACCAAAGAATTGAAGAACTCGTATCTTCATCTCACAAGGACATTTCTTAGCTTTGGTTCAAAAAGTGTTCTCAACATGTCAACCGAGGAATCCCAGGTATGTCTCCCTTTCTCTGCGATTCTCCCCGACACTGTCTGCTGACCGCTCTCACCAGGGATCCCGTGAGGTACGCGTGGGCCAAGTCTGTTGGCTTGAGATCCCCGTCTCAGACATTTCACGGGCTTCCAAGTTCTACGAGGGCCTGTTTGGTTGGCAATGCGACCTGAACCCCGTGCCACAAGCTGAAACCCCCACGCCGGACTGCCCCTTCAAGGGTATGTATTTCTTCAACAAGAAAGACGCCGTGAATGGAGCATTTGTCGTAATGAGTGACGATCACCGGGTCGTCAACTTTTTTGAGGATCGCCCGAGAGCCATGCCCGTGTTGCCAACCATCCAGGTTGCTGACATCGCGGAAACGCTCAAGTTGGCCGAGAAGCTGGGTGGAAAGAAGCAGTGGTATGTCCCCACGGTGCACTTCGGCCTTCTAATATATTCGAGACTTCTGATCCATCTTTTAGGCCAAGAACGAGTTGCGGTCCGAATGCCGGCTTCTATGCCCATGTGATTGACACTGAGGGCAACATGATCGGGATGTGGGCACAAAATTGAGCCGGGAGTTTGATGGTGGACTTGGTAGGAATTATTCCACCATACATTCCTCCTGAAATGGCCATCGAAATCATTTGATACACTGGGAATGGATAGCGGATGACGATGTTGTCTCCCGAAGTTGAAACATGACGACAGCAAACTTTTCTCAAGGATTTGTAGTTGGCATCTCAAGTAATCGGAACATTTACCCATGTAATTTGACCACCTATAACAGGACGTTGTTTACGTCAACTTGGAAAACCATGCCTCTCGCAGGCCGGGCGGAGACCCTTGGAATCGTGAAACTCCTCGCTCCCGGGTGATGACTCTTCACGAAGCGAGGTTACATGGGCTGTTGTTTAAGCCTTCTCATTGCAGAAGTGACGTTTTATCACCAAGCGAGCCTATTAGATCGTGCGAAACTGCGTGTCGAGGCTGGCGTGACTGGGAGGGCTATCCGTATGAGTCCACAGCAAGGACTTGACTAGGAACAATTGGTTTATTCATGCTTCAATCTCGCCTCGGTACTTGCGGTTGCCTATTAATAATCCCGACTTGTTGTTTGGAACGTTCAGATAAGCTCCACCAGACCCCAAGCATCTTGCCATACACTCGTCGGAGAATAACGAGGCGTGGGATGCATGATTAGTGAGATGTTATCGATTCGTGGAATATTGAGTCGACAGTAAAAGTTTGAATGGAATCACGTAAGAATCTCCTCCCGGCTACAATAGACCCGCGGGGAACTGCCTCAGCCTGTTCGGCGTTATAATTGTTGTCAGATGACTTACACGTAAATATACTCTATCCTAGTTCACCTAGGTACTGTATATGCTGGCCCCTCAGAGAAGCCTACTGAGTCCACGCACTCATACATTGGCAAGTGACAAGCATGAGCACGACCTCTCGAGTGGGTAACAGGCTGGACTAGGAAGTGAGCTTGCTGGATTAGAGCAAAGAAGGAAATGGAAACCAAGCATCCATCTCAGAACAGCAATAATCACATCCACCCAGGTCTGATATGTGATATACCACCCAAAGACCCTGCCGAAATAGGTCGAATGGTCGGTCTAGATGCGTTCTCTAAGTGACAGAGAGGCTACAAGGACTTGTATGATAAAACAGCGAGAGCGCAAGTCATGGCTAGGTAGATGGCGTATCAGCCGGCAGAGACAGACCGGGTGATGGTGTGAGGTGTGAGACGGAAAGAGGCTCCAGTGCCCAAACCGGCGGCCTCGATTCCATGGAGGACAAGCTTCGCGAGGCACGGCTGGTGATTGGCGGAACTGGTTTTCCCGTCTGGTGGGCGGGACTTGACCCGATCAGCGTCGCGATGGAGAATTGGTGGAGGGAAGGGGCTGCCCCGCTACAGTAGCCTCGCACTGTGCCAGTTCTAGCGGGGACCAGGGCCGAGCGCCCCTGCTGTAGCGCCTGTGCTGGTCAGAGCTGGGGCGTTCGTGGGACCTGGGGGCGGGTACACACCCCATCGACATACAGTGTCGGGACTTTACTCCTGCCTGGAAACGTGCCGTCCTCGAATTCACCCTCCATCCATCGAACATGGGCTTTGGAAGAAAGGAGCTTTTGCAAGGCATCGGGAGCACCGCGTCGGGACTCTTCTCCCCCAACCTGTCTGACTGAACAAGCCAACTTGACCAACCCCGGAACCAC
Organism: Clonostachys byssicola; assembly: GCA_902006505.2. NCBI lineage: Eukaryota > Fungi > Ascomycota > Sordariomycetes > Hypocreales > Bionectriaceae > Clonostachys > Clonostachys byssicola. The sequence goes on from CABFNO020001568.1 coordinate 125,460, forward strand.
CCCTTGCCTTCCTGAGAGGCCTTGCTCCGGACGGACTCGAGCCTTTGTCGCAGGGGTTTCTGTCCGCAGAATCCGTCATACGACTTGTTACACTGCTACTCCATCGCAGACAGTCGGATCGTTGGAAACTCGCCCTCAAGCTGACCCGTCGTTCTTGGACCTCTTTGATACGATCAGACATTCGCTGCCTTGTCAACCCGCAGCTACTCCTCCACCTAGGGAGCTGCCTAGCGCGTGCTCAGCTTCTCCTCCAGAGCCGTTTGGAACCATCCATTTGGTACTTGGGGTCTGGTGGAACAATTCCTCTGTAAATGTCCGATAGGCCGGCGCAAATATTAGCTAGGCCGGGACCCTTTTGCATCCACCAACGACAGCCCAGTCTCAGGATGGCATCAGATACGTAACCCTGCCTGGTCACCACCTACCTTCTCGCGTGGAAACCCATCCCCACGTACCCCGGCTCTGGAAAACGCGGATTCGTGCCAACGGCCACTCAGGACCCAGCTACACCAGCTCATCCCATCCTTCGGCGCATCTCCGGTTTGCGCCTCCGTCTGGTACCTCACCTTTGCTTCTTATCCTCGACCTGGACCTGCTAGGCCTGGCCCTCGTTTAGGCGGAAAGACTTGCAGCCGTCCGTCAGAGGTACTGTTTCACAGCGGCTAAGTGTCTGCTCAGACGGGCGTGCTGCTTGTTGCTCTCGAAGTTCCGGGCTGTTCTTCCCTCGCCGTCTATTGCCGACTTTGGATTTACACACGGCCTTTTTGTACTGCACCGGCCTGGCCTTCCTTGTCACTGCAAACGTGCCGTCCAAACGTGACCAGCCTCCTCCATCAAGCGCAGCTCATGAAACCGTCTTTGTTCGCTTGCCTCTTGCATCGCTCTATCTCTAGCTTTATAGTTGCATCTCTCCCCTCCTAGCACACCACTCTCAGGGTACCAGCGAGCAGTACCTATCATCCCGCCTCCCTCATCTTGGTCAAGCCATTGATTCTCCCGCCTCACTTGAGACTGTTCGTTCCGACGCTTCGCGCACCGGCTATCCCTTGGATTTGAAGCGGTTTTGCAGATCACTCCTCCCTTAGACTTTCCTACAACGGCACCGGCTTTTCCGTGGTAGTATCGCGCCCTAGCACTGTGCCTTGACGGCTGAATTGGAATCGGCGGCGCTCTCTTGTTGGACCATATTATTCAAATCGGATGCCGTTAGTGGAAAGCTTCGGCATGTGTAGTTGAAGGAAATCTTGTTTCGCAACTGAAGGCTCCATCAGAGCACCTTTTCGAATCCCTATCAGATTGGGACTGGTGAGCAGAATTTAGGGATATTCTTCTCCCAACCTTCCCTATGGCTACCGTCCAGCAGTTGTTAGCGAGCCCAGGTGCAACGGGAAGCCCTGGGTCAACCTCGGGTTCCCCCAAAGTTATCAAGATGGAGATTGAAAGGGCCAGCCAGAGCCCGTCCCTTCACAACGGGAATGCCTTCGGCGGCGGCACCCCCCAGACCGGTGATCATCGAGTAGTAGTCATCGTGTATGGCCAGGGCCAGGACCTGATTGTGTCCGTTTTTGCGGAGGTACTTGGGAAACCGTACAAGATGAGGGACAGTTTCAAGGATGTGGGCCACGAGGAGCGTGGACATGTTGTTGGTATTCTCGCCGCGGACGCCAAATCGGACGTCGAGTTCAGGAATTCGGAGAATGTTGTCGCCATCAACGCTCACTGCACGGGGCTCGGGATGCCACCCGACCTCCATCTATCTGCCCACTGCGACTACGAGTTTCTCTACACCGAATCGCCTTTCTTCAGACGTGACCTGGCTCGCTTCACATCCTTCGTCTTGGGTCAAATCAGCCACCACAAGGAGCTTATGGAGAAACCCCGAACTTATTTCATCTCAACCACTTTCCCCGATGTTAGGGCAGCTTTACCCAACATTGATATCCTCACTGTGGGGGCTGACGCCGTTGAGATCCGCGTGGATCTGTTGCGGGAACCGTTGGCAGATGGCTCCTTTTCCCAGGTCCCTAGCCTAGCATATGTTGGCGAACAGGTGATGCTCCTTCGGCAGAGGACAGAGCTACCCCTCATTTTCACCACGAGGTGTACCCGTGAGAATGGCAGATTTCCAATGGATGATCCCGAGCTGTACTATAAATACCTCTACCGGGCAATCCAGTGGGGAGTCGAATATATTGATGTAGAGCTCTGGTTACCAGAACATATGCGACAGAAGCTCTATGAGAACAGGGGCAGCTCTCGCATAATGTCGGCCTTCCATGACTTTACGGGCAATTTTAGGTGGCCATCGTCCTATGCATACGACGTGTTCCGGCGCTCCTCCCAATACGCCGACATCGTGAAGATGATTGCTATCATCAACGAGCATAACGAGAACTTCGAGTTGGAGTATTTCAGATCCAAAGTTCGATCGGAGCACCCCGAGGCTCCGCCACTGTCGGCTGTCAACATGGGAGAGACCGGCCAGTTTTCACGAACGTTGAACAAGGTATTCACCCCGGTCACCCATCCCCTACTTCCTATCATCGCTGCGCCAGGTCAGATGAGTACTGCAGAGATCAATGCCGCCCTTTCTTTGCTAGGCCAATTACCCAAGAAGAACATATATGGGATTAGCAGTGTTGCCTCGCGAAGCGCCACGCCGCTGGCCCCTTTCTATGAGAAATGCCTGAACGAGCTTGGCCTGCCGCATCATTTTGCCATCGTCGAGCGCCATCCAGGTAACCCAGGCAGCATCGAACCCTTCTGTAACCAAAAGGGTTTTGGCGGCGCATACCTGGATCCAGGGTTCTCTCACCATTCTCTGATCAAAGCCAGCCCCTTCTTCTCTAGTTTGAATAATGGAAGCGGGCCCAGCCTCACTGAGGCAGCTCGTGTAATCGGGATTTTCGACACTATCGTGGTTCAGTCTGCGTCATCTTCAACCTCCAACTCGTCACCTCCCTCCGTTCCTTCGAGTCCCCACCGCCGTGCGCACGATGGTCACGGGCCTGTTTACCACCATTCGGCGTTGCCTCCCAATACAACACTGATTCTCGATAATGCCAGCTGGAAAGGCATAATGAGTGCTCTTACTCGCGACCTTGCTCCTTCTGCATACGCTGGCAGGTCCGCTGTTGTCTTGGCTTCGACCTCGGATGACGCTGCGGCGGTGTTCTACGCGATGAAAGCTTTGAGGATCGCAAAGATCTATACTATTGGTTTCAGGACACCGTCATCGCTAGCGAGGAACGCGCCACCTATCGAGCAGTTTATAAGTCTTGAAAGCCTCCAGCGTGCACGGTCCGTCGCCGATGAAACCGCTCCTTTTGTGATCGTTTCGGCCCTCGGACCAGATAAGAGCCATCTTGTAGGCATGATGATTCGAGCATTTGGGGCGGTGGGCGGTCATGTGTCCAACACCAAGAAAGTATTCCTCAACCTTGCTGACGAAGCGACGTGGAATAAGAGCGACCCTGGCACAGTTGCGGAGAAAAGTGGCTTCACCGCGTATGGAGCGGCAGACGTGGCAGCGTTTACAACGGTCGAGAGTCTGAGGCTCTTGATTGGGCAGAATGTGCCTTATAGTTTTGTAAGGCTTGCCAGTGGTAGAAGCCTCTTCTGAAGAAGGCAGCATCACTGTCCGCTCGACTGTCATGAGTGTGGGCTCAAGGCTCTACCGGATTATGAATGGGAAGCCAGTTCTCTGGGACGCAACAGATCCTCGCATGGTCTTGGAAAAGCAAGAGTACGCTAGCCATGATTCCAGGCCAGACTGTTGTTGCGGCTGGTCGTTGAGGAGTTCCGAGCCAAGACAACAACTTCCAATCTACACCACGTCAACTACACCGGTATCGCTCTGGAGATTCCCATTCCCTGACTATCCATCGTTTTATTTGAAATTCAAGAGGGTAGGTGTGTTTTTATTAGCATCAGGCACATGTTGTGGACGATTCCACCATCTTTCGGAGTTTGGCTAAGGTGTCTGGCAATGATGGTTTCGAACTTTGTTTGTTTTTCTCCCGGGGGCGCCTGAATGGGTTCATGGTCGTTGAAGTCATATAATCAAGCAAGGTACAAGTCTATATGGATGGATGAATGGTGCAATTTGACCATTTTTCGGGGGGCGGGCAGGTCACAAGGCGCACAACGAATCAGAAATGAGGATAGTTGGAGTTTAAATGAACAGGTAGCTGGTGATATACCGGCCTAACCTGAAAGACATACAACCAATCCACTCCCTTTATGATAGACCACATCACGACAGTTATTCTTGTTGTTTCAAAATAACCTTGTTCGCCAATATCCGAACGACCAGCCGGCAGACAGGGATCGGAAAAGGGAGCTCGGCAGTGTAAACAACATTTAGTCGGAGCCAAAGCCTCCCTCTGGCTGAACAAGACGATATCACATGGCCAGTGAGGACTGGAAATCACCGACGGACAGAAGGCCTTTTCCGGCTGATGGCGACTTTTGGCAAATACCCAGACAAGGCGAATGATGGGTTGGGTTGGCTCGGGAGTCGGGTTATTGTGGGCCGGCCCTATATCCTACGTGCTACATCTTACATTCGGCATTCGCATACGGTGAGGATGCAGGATGGATTCTTTCTGGAAGATGAGACGAGGCTAGCTAGTTCAGGCACGCCAGGCCCGTCGCAATTCGAGTTCGATTGGCTCACCTTGTGTGGGATTTACTCACAGCCGTCGGACCAAAAGGGCAACTCGATTGACGTGACTGGAATCGAAATCGCCGGGAGGTGGGCGGTCCTTTGCAATTCGAGCGGCAATGGATATGATAACGAACCCGCAGCCACACCTGGAAATAGTTGCCGATCTGCATGCTGTGTCTATTTGTCGGCATCTGTTTCACGGAGGGAGGCCGGCCGCAAGCAGGTGGTGCCTGATTCTTATTTTAACATTTGAAAAAAGGGGACGATGTCAAAGCATGAAGCTCCCCTGTCTAAATCCGGGCTCGGAACTCACGCGATTGCCTACGGTATTATGTGGAGGGGGCGGTATATTAGAGTAGATGGTCAACCGGCTGTGCTACTGCAGGCCAAAAATGATGGCATCACAGGCAACAGGAGGTGGAATAGATGGACTGCCCGATTCCCTCTCTTGCTTCAGCGCAACTTGCCACACGCGCGAGATATAGTAGCAGGATCAACCAGTCGCGCAATCGATTTAGTTTGATGGCAATGATGGACATCGAAGTCTGGTTGCATGTGGATATAATGGGACCCTGATAGTAGCACTCGCTTTGGCGGGCCGATTAAACGATGGATTTGTCCTTCATTGTAGTGGCCTGCATGGGTTGGGCTTGTAGGGATCCGAGAGAAGATATAAGTGCAGGCACCCAGGTACGGAATGATATCCCCTGTTTGTGAGTTTTGACGGTGTGTGGGTGGGCTGAGATGGTCCTTGATGGAGATGAAAGAGTCGATGGAGGGAGAAGCGTAGGAAGGATCGAAGGAAGCGGCGAAGAAACCTGGGGAAAGTGGAGGACGAGGAATAAGATAGAGAAATCTGTTGGCTGGCTCGGGGCGGCCCAGTCACAGCTCCGGGGGTCCTTCATCTCGAGTTGAGACGGTCGAGGGTCGCGGATCCAGGCACGGAGATGAGAGCAGCAGTAGGTGTGTAGGCTGTCACCCAAACCAGTGATAATTAGCGGGCTGCACCTCTGCTGGACAGGCGTCGGGACCTTCTGGCAGTGGAGGCAGGCTGCTAATTAGGGCATCCACAGTGCCCCGGGGCAGGGCTCAAGCAGGACAAGACGCCCGTTAAACCGTCGGCTGGCTCTCCACACCACCAGCACAGCACCAGCACAGCGCCTCCACCTCCGCATGATGCAGCCATCCGCTTTGCTCCTCTGCTGAGGCCTTCTCCACCTCCGCACAGCATCAACTGGCCACATGCCCCTCCGACCCCTCACTGGCCCTCATTTGGTGCCTACCTCGCTCGCCTACATGGGGTAAGAGTCGGCACAGGAAGGGGGCCGTCACAGTGTGTCGTCCTTTCCCGTCGTGGCTAGCAGCCTCGCACTATCAATGGCCCGGACCAGCTTCGCCCTCGAGGTCCGCGCTGCTTCGCTTCTGGTCCTGGCTGCGACCAACACCGCTTCGATTCGCAGCAGTGTCGTCGCGGAAGCATCGATTCATGCCTGGCGCTGGGGCTGTGGGCACAGTGCAAGGTGCTAGACCGACCCATGTCCAGCCATCCAATCCGTGGCCACTCGTTTACCCTGTCTCCAGCTGGCTTCCATGCTTTCTGGTAAGCTCTGCCTGGCTCCTCACTGACGGATGCTACGTCGCCGACGACGGACATGCAGCAGGCCCCATGAGCGAGCGGTCATAAAAACAGCAGCAGACGAGTCCACCGTCTGCTAATAGCTAGTAGCCGCCAACGGCCACCGACGCAAGCACGCAAACAAAGCTGTCTTGGACCTAGGACAGGCGCAGGCCCTAGTTTAACTCCGTCCAGCGAGCCAAACCTTGGAACCTCCTTTTCCTGGATCGGCGCGGCCCCCTCACTCACCCCGGATTTCTCTGCTGCACCTACATAGTACCCGAGTGAAATGATCCCTACGAGACGCCCTTCTTGCGCGTGACATACGGTCGCTTCGGTTCCTTTCTCGAAAAGAAAAAAATCAATCCACCCCACGTACATACTTAACTACCTACTTACCGTTGCAACTTGTGGCTGAGAGACACCTCCCTCACCCCGTTGGAGGACCTGCCCATCTATCCGCCCATCGCAACCCCCAGCAACTGGTTGCCTACCACTGACAGATTTCCGGGAACCAATAATCGTATTGGTTGGGCTACCGTCGTTCTCGGTTGACCTCGGCTTCGCTCGTTGCATCCCTCTGACCTGATCTGAGCTCAACCCAGCTCCGTCCAACCATTCACTTACCTATTGCGCTCCTGTACTTGACCTGTCTGGCCTACTCCTCTGACATAAGGCTCGGTTTTCGCTCGCGATCCCTGACTACACCTACGACTGGCCGATATGAAATTCGTCCAGTACCCTGACTGAATGACTAACGGGCACTCCGGTAACAAACACCTGCCCTGGAGACACTGCTCTTCTCACACGTCACATAACTTCTTAATCACTAGGAGCTGAGGGAGACAGGCATCTGGGCAATGTGAAACTCGGGTCTCAAAGCTATCATCAATCTCGGCGCCGGAAGACATTCGCTCACCGACAAATCCCTTTTTTCCCCCTCAGAGCCGCTTTCCACTTTGCTGGCAACCCAGCCCGGCTGGGCTCTTTTAGTTCCTGATTCATTGGCAATCTTTGAGCGTTCCATGATCGCCTTATAGAGCATTGCCTTTCCCTTTTGAGGACATGAGCGTTTCCGTCTACAATCCCTCGGGTGCGCTTCCGCAAATGTCTGGTCCTCATGCGACAGTGGCCGTGAGTCGGCCTCAGGTCGGCATTGAGCGCCTCCCGGCCCGCCGGATGAGCAACGAGCCACGCGAATCTATGAATTGCAAATCTTGTAGGAAGCGAAAGGTTCGTTCTCATCTCCTGATATGCATTCACATCTCACTGGATGATTTGTTTTATGCTATCTTGAAGGCCTCGACTTACACATCCGGTGTCTAGATCAAATGCAATCGCCTTCGACCCGCGTGCGAGGCATGCCAGGTTTTCCAATGCCCTTGTATCTATGGTATGTTGAGATATTGGAACCCCATATTATCCCCTGCCCACGATGGGAACCGCTTGAATAGTATTGACCCATCTTGATAGACGCCGTACCCAAGAAGAGAGGCCCAAAAACAGATGTTTTGGACGCTTTGTTGAAGCGGGTGGATGGCCTCGAGGCCAAGTTACGAGAGAAGAACGCGGAGCAAGCCTCCTCATCTAGTTCGGCGGAGGCTACTACAGCTGTGAAAGAGGCTACAGATGAGGAACTCGAGAAGCCACCGCACAAGCGGTTGACTGTCGATACTAGAGCATCCCCAACAGGAGGGGAAACCTTGGCGACTCCCGTTTCCATCACCAAGTCAAAGTCTGTTCACCATTCTTCGGCACAAGTATTTGAATAGACATGCTGACCGATTGTGACCTTCATACAGGGAACGAGCCCCGCCACAAGTACCGGCTGAAGCCTTGATAGATACCTACTTTTCTCGATATCATGCGAAACCCTACCACATCCTAGATGAGTCCACGACTCGACAACGAGCACAGTTGGGCCAACTGCCTGACTTCCTTGCGAACGCTATGTTCGCGGTAGCTTCAAGGTAGGTAGATGCGCTCTGTTATTGTTGTACTTTCACTTGGCTCACCCTCCTCTCAGATACACTGCGCACCCTGACGGATATTCAGCAGCGGTTAATCTCAGCGAAGACTATGCAGCTCGTTCGAGAAAGGAGATTGATGCTGATGAACCTTCCGTGGACGGCTTACAAGCAGCACTTCTTCTGGTGATGGCCTTCATCGCATCCGGGAAGGGTAGAAAGGCATACATGCTTCTCGGTAGGTTTTACAATTCACAACTTCCTTGCAGTCCGTCCAAAGCTAATCTTAACTTTATAGCAACCGCGACCGGAATGGCGATGGCTCTCGAGCTGCATCGTGAGATGGACGACCAACGCATGGCCTCATCTACAGAAAAGGAGACCAGGAGACGACTGTTCTGGACTTGTTATCTCCTCGATCGTTTTACTGCCTGTGGCTCCAAGAGGCCATCCCTCATAAGTGATAAAACTATCATGCTTCGCCTTCCGTCCTGGGTACCGAGCCCGTCGGCGGGATACATCGAGGGAGAGTTTTTCCAGGCCGGCTCCAATCTACATCATTTCCAGGGAAGCGACAGAAAGTCTCAAGGCAGTACGGGTATGCTCATCGACATCACCCGTATCTTGGGGGTAACAAACAGATACTTGGCGGCCGGTGGTGTGAGAGGCGACTCGCACTTCCCTTGGCATTCTTTATCAAACCTGTCCAAGATTCGCCAAGACCTTGATACCTGGGCTTCCGGGACCGACGACGCATTCTCAAGCCTTGAAACGCTCTTTGGGCACCCGGACAGTACCACGCTGGTTCTTAGCAAGCTAATCTATCATCTGATCCACTGCTTGATCTACCGCCCCTTTTTACCGATCGACCTGTCCGAGCTTGCAGGCAACGGGCAACACGAATCATGGCAGATTGAGGCAACCAACATGTGTTTCTTGCACGCCAATGCCATTTCCGAACTAACAGAGCTCGGGAAGCAGACGCCAAATCTCGAATGGCCAGCATTTGTAGGATATTGCCTCTGTACGGCAGGAACAGTGCATATTCACGGGGCACACTATAGTAAACAAGGCGCAATTGGCGAGATGAATGTTTTCAGTTCTTCTTCGCGATTTCTTCCTCGAGAGATGCAGCATTTAAGCGAGCTGAGTTACGAGTGGGCAAGCGTTCAGCACCATAGGGAGACACTGCAGGGCATTTACAACGCCCACACTGAACTGGTCAAGACCCTGACTGGTAACATGAGATATACCCCGAGTTTCCATTTGGAGGACTTTTTTGAAAGGTATTCGAATATCGGCGGCCTGGGCGGGCCATCTTTTCAGTTTGATGCAGCAAACTTGAGCCTGTCGGATGCTGTGGTCAACTTCACCGCTGATACCTTTCCTGGGCACGATTTGTACGCACCGCGAACTTCTGGAGACCGAATACAAGCAGGTTTAGCACGTGGGAGCACTGCCTCGGTCTCTTCACGAGTGGCTCTGGATCTGAAGACAGAACACCAGCAATTGGCATCACCACGACGTCCAAGTTTCGCCAACCGATCCATGTCAACCTCTAGCTCTGCTGGCCTTGCAGCCAACGCCCACTCCGCAGTGCTTGCGGCAACAAACACCTTCGCGCCTTCACACAACCGTCACAACACAGGGCCGATGGAAGGGATTGACAGTCCAGTCTTGGGAAGCAGCTCAACAGAGCAAACCAGATCTGGTCAGCCGTCCAGCTTCCCGATCCACACCAATACTCAAATCAGTGCTGGCCAAGGCCTATCGCAGGTACCAGGAGGAGGACCGTTTAGTCCCAACTACAGCTTTGGGTCCGGGGCAGGAAATGCCGCACAGGTGCTGATTAACGACAGCAATGCACAGTATGACCCGATGTTTGGGACACTGCCCACCAATGCCTTTAGCAGCCCAGCAGCATGGCATGGTGACGACACTGCCCAGACAAACAAGATGAACTACCAAACATCGAACATGAATGCTCACAGTCCTGGAACTGGAAGCAACAACGGCAGCCTCACGACCACGCAGGCGGATGAAAAGGATCCGTTCTTAAGCCTATTAGAGCAGCTTGCAGAAAATGAGCAACGAGTCAATAATGGATTCAGCGATTTGGACTTCTTCTTAACTGGAGGTGGCTCTGTTGGTTGAAGGATGATTCAGTGCAAGACTGGACGACATAACAGAACAGACCATGTTGTCTAGAATACTAGACACGGGATGATAGTCAACGAACGCATGTGTGAAGAATTTGCAATGTAAAATTTACGTTTATGATGATGAAAAAATATATCCCTTATACAGAGTGATTAATCTATGTCTAATAACACGCTTTTGTTAATTATACTTCCCCCACTCCCTCGTTCTCCATGACGGCCACCCGGGCATCCACTTGCTCATCCTCCGTCTCCTCCCCCCTCTCAGGGGCAGTCCAGCCCGTCCCAGCCTGGAGGACGAGAACAATGACCCCCAACGCGGCAGCGGCCTGGAAGACGACCCTGATGGCGCCCGCGTACGAGTCTACCGCGACGGCCCTGTCCTCGGGGCTCAGGCCGCTCCCGTAGACCAGCTCGGGGGCGCCGAGGAGCTGCTCGATGAGCCACCTCTTGGCCGGCGTGAGGGACCCCTCGCCGTCGACGGAGCGGAACCCCTCGGTGAGGCGGGACCTCAGCACGCGGTTGAAGATGCCGCCGCCGATGGCGGTGCCGAACGCGCCGCCGAAGCCGCGGAAGGTGCCGAGGAGGCTGGTGGTGATGTAGCTGGTGCCGTCGTGGCTGTGGTGGAGGAGGTGGGCGAGGGTGTAGTTGATGGCGGCGCCGGTGACGAGGCCGGAGCCGAGGACGATGGCCGCGATGGCCGCGGTGGAGGAGTCCGGGTAGGTGCAGAGGGAGAGGGCCCACATGAGGAGAGTAAAAAGAGCGATGGAGACGAGGCAGGAGAGCCAGTAGGAGGCGTGACGGCGGATGTGGAGGTAGCCGACGAGGACGCCGCCGAGGGCGAAGCCGATGTTGGTGGGGAGGAGGATGGAGCCGGCGCGGGCGCGGGACTGGCCGTGGACGGCGAGCATGAAGATGGGGGTGTAGAAGAGGATGGTCCAGCGGGCTGAGAGGAGGCCGAGCTGGGAGAGGCAGCTGAGGAGGGTGGCGCGGGAGGAGAGGACTTTGAGGGGGATGATGGGGTCGGAGGCCACGAGGTACTCTACTGCGAGGAAGAGGAGGAGGGTACCGAGGGAGAGGAGGAGGATGAGGGGTTCAATGTCTCCAGCGAGGGCGTAGAGGAAGGCTACGATGGTAACAGTCTGGAGTAAGTTGTTAGAGAAGGTACAATACAGATAGGAACAGGTAACGTACGAGGAGGAAAGCTCCGATATAGTCGAGGCGGGCTAATTTTTGCCATACGGTGGCAGAGCCGGATTTCGTAGAGGATTCTGCAGGATGTGGCGGGATGCTGAGATAGAGGACTGTACCGCTGACAAGAGATAGTGGAGTCTGGATAGCGAAAAGTGGTCGCTTTAGGAGTTGATATGGTCAGTTATCGCTTATTGACTTGAAGAATCTGGTGAAAGGAGATATCCTTACCCATCCAAGAACCGGGAGGAGAGCTCCAAAAAGGATGCCTCCAAATGATACACCCAGACTTAAGCTCCCATTAACCAAGCCCAGAACGAATCCCCGCTGCTTCTTGCTCGTCATGTCCAAGACTAGGATGACTCCCAGTGAGAGGACGCCGGCTCCCCCTAAGCCGGTGATGACACGTCCCAAAGTGAATACTTGGAAGTTACCGGCGTAGGCGCTGACCAAGGAGCCTAATGCAACAAAGACGGCAATGGGCAGGACCAGGACGCGCGGGGAGAAGATGCTGGCGAGACGGCCGCCAAGAGGACCCAGTGCAGACATGGAAATGAGGTATGCGGATGTGAACCACATAACTTTGTCATATGCGTTGATGTCGTGGGCGATTGCACCCTGGATCACAACCATGCCTGACATATTGGTGGCTGCGGGCCATCGTCAGTTTTCTAGCTCTCAATAGGGCAAATATCGAAGCAGATGGCAAACCTTGGATGAAAATGAGAATCCAGAGACTGAGTCCTACGACGGAAGCTCGCAGAGGGCTAACCGGGGTGATGGGTTCGTCATCATCCGGGGTCGCGTTGGCTCGTAGATGTGGCTGCCCATTCTTGATTGATGAAGACTGAGCCCCTGAAGGAGATCCGGAAAGCAAAGGTGTCTCTTCCGATGCAGATTCCCGTTCTTGATACTCGATCCCGGGCCTCCCGGCTTCAACGGAGGTGACGCCGGGGACGGGCTCGGGATAAGGAGGTCGGCGCGTATCGGACCCCATCTTACAGTAACGGTTCAAATAGTCACATATGTCTCAAGGGAAGAAAAAGCTGGAGATCAAAGAATCCGAGGAAGATGGAAGAGAAACTCTCAGTCCAGCTTGGGATCAAATCGTGACCAGAATGTCCACGTCGAATTCGAGATGAGCAGGTTCATGCTGTTGATTGGTAATCTCAATATCTTATCGTCTTGCGGGGCTCAGCTCGAGCCGATCATCCCAGACAGGGACAAAAGCCCAGTAGAAATAGATAAGATCCCCCGAAGCTCGCATTTGCGATGCTGTGCGTTGCTTTTGATATTGGGAGAGGTTGTGTTTACGACGAGCATGCATACATAGACTAGAATCAGAGTTGGCCAATCGCAGCACAGGATAAAGGCTTGTGCAACGCCAGATAGTGATCACGACATCAGGCACGGCAGCACGAACCACAAATCTACCGCGCGCCACATATCCGCAATGTGGAGTGTGGCGTAAATATGCCCGTGCATGATGATGAGGATGACTGAGACATGCTTAATTGAACCAGATCAGTCTGAGTTGTCCACCGCTGCGAACCAACACTGTGTGTGGAAGAGGGCGCGGCCGCTCTCCCAGGATTGTCTTCGCAAACCCAGACTCTGACAACACATACATTGTGAAATCTGATATCTGAGCAGCCAAACAGAGAGAATGTGCTGTGACGGGTCAAGGGTTCCGTCTTGGCGTTCGCCGGCAACGTCATTTTCAGTCAGCAGCATGCACGCAACAGGCACCCAAGCAATTGCAGATGCGCAGCAGGATTGATTGAAGTGAACGAGGCCGGGTTGAGAACGAGCGCTATTAGCATCCGGAGCCAGCACATGCGCGCATTTTGCTGGCCACCTGACACTACCCCATAGACGGGTATGCACATGGGTACGGCCAAAATGCGCGCAACGCTCGTCCCCTGGGGAAAAAACAAACGGCGGGCTCCAGTTTTGGCGTTGTTGCGCTCATGTCGGTGTAGACTCGGAGAGGGCAGCCACATGCAGAGGCACATACATATGCCACCCGTGACACCCTCGTAGCATGGAGCGGTCTCGACAAGCCCAATAGGCCCGACACCAACGGCGGGATGTCGGCAGGGATGCCTCGTAACCGCAATTGCAGTATTCGGACAGAATTCCAGTTCCGGCCTCAAATACGATGGATGGATGTGCTTGGTGAAGCTTACGCAAGAGCAGAGGGAAAGAGCAGCTGATGCTCATGACCTGCCGCCCAACTAAAGAATCCGGGGAACGGGGCAGGCGGGTTCGAAGGGTCCTGCTAAGCACTTTCGCTCGCGCCTTCCTCTGTGCAGTTGCTAGCCCAGGCCTCTAGACTTAGGCAGGAGCTATCTTTGTATCACCGCCGGAAACCAATTGGCTTGCGCGTCTTTCTAATTGGCCCCCCTCACCCAGCATCTGCGCTTTGGTTTTTGCTTCGAGGGCGCGCTTATATTGTGTGTGTCTGTGCTGGTGTGTGCCATCATCTTCTCGTCATGACCAACAGTATGCCACCCAGCCCGGCCCTGGCGGGACTCAAGTTCTCGCTTCTCTGATTGGACCCCAGCGCGAGGTTTGCTCTGTCGATGTCATCGTTTAGCTCTGTCCCAGGTCCATGCACATCTCTCCACCCACCAACCGACGTCTCAATTCTCTCAGCCACCCAACCACTCGCTTGGGGCGGGTTAGTCGGGGTTTATCCCTCATGGGGGAGCAGTGAAAGTGAATTCGTTCATGCCATCCCCGCCAGACCGAAGCTAGTCCACTAAACGGTAGCTGTAGGGCAGTGCTTGATTGCGGTCACGGCTCCGACCGGTAATTGCCATCACGAGCATAAGAACAGTGAACCAGTCAAGAAAGACGCCCGGCAGCCTTGCGAGAATTGAATTCGCCTCATCCCGCACCTTTCGTCTTCCAATTCTGTCGACTTGTGCTTCGTCTTCTCCGATTTGGGTCTCACGCAGCCTTTCTGAGGGACTGCCGGTCCGGGACTGCATCTTTGCGGCCTCATCCCGAAACTCGCCTAGGAAAGCCTGACGCCAGCGCCAGTGACAACGAGGACGTGCTTGTTGGCCCAAACCTATCGCCCGCTCCAGCCCAGCGACGGAGAAAAAACTGGGATTTCCCGATATTGCAATCGGCATTTTAGGCCCTACTTGATGCACCCATTATTCGATCCCTCCCATCCACTTGTGTCAAGGGCCGCCAAGTCGGAAAAATTGATCAACATCATCATCATCACTGTACCAAAAATTTGCTCCTTCCCGGCCGCCCAGCAGTCCTCCTCCTCCCCGCATGTGCCTTCATCCCAATTTTTACACCGCATATAATAAGCGCTCAAGCCCTGCTCTGAAAGCGCTTAGTGGGACACGCGACCGCCCATTGCACCAACTCGACCGACCCGACTTATTCGTGTGGCGTAGGTACGCACAGACAGATGCGGCTCCACTGTCATTAATCTACACGACATCTACTAACGGCACCTAGCTTGGGCTTTCTGACTTCTTGGACATTTATCTTCATGCTCCACCTGGAAAAAACCTTTGGGGATCTGAAACCGAAATATCGCTTTACCGCCATGAGCCTTTGGATCCTTGGTAACCAATTCCGGTCTTGACATTGCTTCCGCCACCTTGTCAACCTCTCTGCCTGTAGTCACCGAGAGGGGGCAACCTTAAGTAGGAAATAAACTCTGAGGTCTGGCATCCGACAAAGCTCACTCAGGGTGGGAGCTCGAACAGCCAAATCAGTGGAAGAAAGAGTAGAAGGAAGAGGGGGAATACAGGGGGCGATTCTTTCGAGATATCGCCCTGCTTTGAAACTCCAAGCGCCAGCACCTCTGGTGAATTCCCAGGCCAAGATCGGGCCAAGTGAAAGACAGTCGAAAGACGGGAGAGACTGAGCGACAACTCCAGGGCTCGCTCACCACCACATTCCGACCGTCACATCATATCCCTCGTATTCCTGGATTCAGTCATTTAAATGGCCTGCAGCCCGACAACTACACTGGTGCATTGTCTCACTGGTTCGGACTCGTCGTGACCCTCCTGGATTGATACAATGGACGAAGACTGTTCCCCTCTTATCAGATCTTCAATTCATGCAACCTTATAGCAGCTATGTTGGAAGCACGCAGCAGCGATGCTGGCCAACATATTCCGGACCGAGGACCCCAGGTCTTTGCCGGAACTCTCGTCACCCTTATCCTCGCCACTGTCTTCGTCACCTCTCGGATCATCTGCCGCCACTTTATTGTGCGCAACGTGAGCTGGGATGACCGCGTCATAGTTCTGGCTTGGGTCTTCGCCTTCTTCCTCTCTTTCACCATCATGTTTGGTGCAAGCCACGGACTAGGAAGACTTGATGTGAATATCCAAGCTGATGAGCGCGGCGTTCTACGCCGTTGCGAGTATGTCTTCAGCATTCTCTATGCAGGTTACCCAGGCATTCCCTATGAGATTGATCTCTGGGCTAACACCATATATCAATACAGAATCCAGCCTTGGCCCTCATAAAAACGAGCGTGTTGATATTCTACTTACGGCTAGCCAAACACACGCAGCTCGTTCTCCGCTATAGCAGCTACTTCTTACTCGTCGTTGTCAATGTTGCTAGTTTTGTTCTCACCATGATCAACATCTTTCGTATGTGCACTTATCCGCCGGTTCTTTGTTCGGAAGCTGACCTTTTGCTATAGAGTGTAGCCCCATCAGTTCTGCCTGGAACCCATTCTATGAAGGCAAGATAACTTGCCTTCCTCTCCTCACTGAATTTATCTGCGCTTCTCCTGTCAACGTTGTGACAGACCTAGCTCTATTAGCGTTGCCTTTGGCAACTCTCGCAAGAAGTAAGTCAGCTAACATCCTTATTCGATGACAAATGAGTTTGCTCACGTTTTCTTTCACTCCGACTGCAGTGCGACTTCCAATAAAGCAAAAGGCCATTCTCATTTTTACATTCGGTCTAGCAATATTTGGTACGTGAATGTTGCCTTGTACATCTACTATTTGTGTCTGTTCAAACTCTTCATGGAAACTAAGACGAATCATAGTCACCGTCATCGATGTCGTTCGTATCCACACCATACAAAGTGCGATATCAGATATCCCGATTGGTGAAACCAACACTACTTTTGGCGGCCAAGATGACTTTGCTTGGAATGCATCGCTTTCATTCATGTGGAGCGCTGTTGAGGTGAACATCGGCATGACTTGTGCCTGTATTCCAACTCTCAAACCCCTGGTTCTCAAGATCCTTCCGTCGATGCTGTCCGATCCGAACAGTTCACGAACGACGGCATCGAAGAGCCGCAATGATTCAGATAATGCCGCCAATGGAAGCCTCTCCCGTCCAAGTGACGAGAACCCCTCCCCTACCAACACAACCCGAGCTGGTGAGCCACTGAATGGCCCGACTCCTGCAAATGACCAACATGAATCCACCGCCCTCGAGTTCCTCACTACGCCCGAGATGACGCATTTGCCGCAAGCCAACCCTTCTCCCCGGTTATCCGCCTTCTCACGCGCTCGGACAGATATCACAGGATCAACGTCTTTAACTGATGAGCACTCGGTTTACTTTGGTTTCGTCAACATGTCCAAACCCAAGAGCATGCTGAAAACATCAGCCTCCGAGTCCCTCAAATACTGCAGTATTGTAGCTATTCTCTTCCTATTGTGGGGCATGTCATACGGCCTGCTAAACACACTTAACACTGTTGTGGCCGCCATCAACAACTTCACCCAACCTCAGACTCTTGGATTGACCAGTGCATACTGGGCAGGTGGTTACTTGGTTGGTCCTATTCTGGTTGGAGAGTGGATTCTTCGCCGAGATGAACACAATCGTTCCAGGAGGCATAGTAAAAACGAGGAAGAGAATGTAGGCGGCTTCAAGGTCACATTCATCTGTGGTCTTTGCTTTTACGTAAGTTCACACCCCTTCCGCGGAAGAAACCATTGCAGGAGGGTCACGCTAATATCTTCAACGTTTTAAGGGCATCGGAACAATAATATTCTGGCCCTCGGCCGTCACGCACTCATACGCTGGCTTTATGGTATCAAATTTTGTCGTGGGGTTCGGACTTAGCATCCTTGGTAAGCATTTCAAAGGTACTTGCCGTTTCAATGATCGAAAGACTGATAGCCGATGCAACAGAGGTGGCCGCGAACACCTTCATTGTTCTTTGTGGACCCAGAGAACACGGCGAAACAAGGTTGATGATATGTCAGGCCATACAGGCGATCGGAAGTGTTTTGTCCGGCGTCCTCGCCAACAAGGTATTCTTCACCAATGTTGGGGATGACGGCTATACCTCAAGCACGGTGCTTATCAACGTTCAATGGACTTACCTGGCCATCACGCTCCTCTGCGCTGCTCTCGGTCTCTTCTTCTTCTATATGCCTCTTCCCGAGGTAAGTGACCAAGAGCTCGAGGACTCGACCAAACGAATCCCAGTAGATCCAAAGAAAAAGACGGCTGTCGGTCTTCAACTTCGCACCGTTGCTATCATTCTTGCTGTCCTCGCGCAATGGTTTTATGTCGGCGCTCAAGAATGCAACAGCACATATTTCCGCGCCCTGCTCCTCTCGACAATCCCACCCCACACCAGCAGCGGTGTGACTACTGAGACGACAAACCCCGTTGCCTCGGACAGGCCCCCGGGGATTGCAGTGTCTATCCCAGACTACCTCCTTATTGGCCACGGGGCTTTTGCCGTATCCCGTATCCTATTCAGCTACCTTCTCTACCTATCCGGCACACGCCCCAGCTTTCCAAAGCCGCGTAAACTTCTCTCGATTTCTCTCGTTTTCTCGTTCATTTTCGCTCTTCTCCCGGTCGTCCTCAAGCTGTCCAACCCGAACCTCCTAGTCATCCCGGTCATTCTCTTCTTCTTTTTCGAAGGTCCCACCTGGCCCCTCATCTTTGCCATCGGTCTCCGCGGCCAAGGGCGGCGTACCAAGCGGGCGGCCGCCTTTCTCACCATGAGTAATTCCGGTGGAGGTATCGCTCCCTTCATCATGTACGGGATTGTGGCCAGCGGCGGCTCGGTCCGCATCAGCTATATCCTTATTGTCGTTCTTCAGGTTCTCATAATGGCATATATGCTACTTCTCGAATGCGTCAAAGATGTTAGAACAATGGTCGATCCAATTCCCAAGGCTCCTCATCCTATAGCTGATGAGGAGGCACCATCTCACGACGTCACGTCCAATGATTTACATCAAGGGGAACCCTTGAATGAGAATCAAAAAACCCTTTTTGGGAACTTTAAAGGTTTCAAATTACCAGTACCCCGGAGGAAGTCCTAATCTTTTATTGGAAGATTTTTGCATAAAGACAGGGTTACCAAATAACATCAGCTCTCTACAGAGAGGAAAAGGCCGCTTAGTGCCAAGGCGTTCCGGCTTGGATATATTATTCATCTATACCACTTTTTCCCATGGGGCGGCTATCAGTTACAATTTTATTTTTTGGGTAGCAAGCGTCTGTTTTTGGAGGCTAATCCGGCGTTTGGGACTATGAGTTATGAGTTCATGTCACGGGGATATATCAAATACACAAAGGCTATGGACATATATATATATATACCTTAGCTATGTATTTAGACTCGAACGTATATACATACTAATGAGCAATTCTTTGGGATCTTTTCAATCAGATCCACGCCACAAATCGGCCACACTGAGCCTGCTTGATCAGACATTTCCCAAATAAAGCTACATGACCTGACCAAAGCCATGCAGGAGCGTGCTTATATGTGGTGATTTCTGCCCTCTTGGCTGCATCTGAGAAGCAGTTTCACCATTTTGACCCAATGTCCCTCTCAATCTTAGCGAACACGTCGACACCCTCGCTTCCAAGCCCAGTCCCCACGCCCACCATGGAGGCACCAGCGGCCCTCATGCGCCTGTACCCGCCCCCATCGCTCACGCCGCCCACGCCCACAATGGCAACATGGCGCAGGCTGCCGTCCCCCTCGTCGAGCATCCTCCGGATCGTCGCCACGTTCCCCAGCGCCAGAGGGTGCAGCGGCGGGCCCGCCATCCCGCCGATGCCTCCGCTGTCCCCAAGCGGCAACGCTGGGCCCATCGCCCTACCATCATCATCCCCCATCGAGGTCATCACGAGGCAGGACCCGAGGGTGTTGGTGGCCGTGATGAAGCTCAGCTTGGCGCCGGCGCGCTCCTCCCGCAGCGTGCCCAGCAGGGACTGGTACTGCCCCGCGTGGGTGTAGGGCGGCGTCTTGACACCCAGTGGGATGGCGGGGTCGCTGGGCAGGGCGGCCAAATACAGGCGCAGGGAGGCCGGGTCGTAGGCGGGAGGGGGCCGGCCAGGGATGTTGGGGCAGCTGAGGTTGACCTCGAGGGCGAGGGGGAAGGGGACCTGGGGGGCGAGGGAGGCGACGGCGGCGTAGCAGGCCGCGATGTCCTCTGGGGAGCCGGTGACGCTGACGATGAAGGTCTTGTGGGGCGCCGAAGGTGTAAGCTCGGACGCGAGCTGGCGGATCATGTCCAGGTAGCCATGGAGGGGGATGGGGGAGTAGCCCAGGGTGTTGAGGGAGGCAGTGTGCGCCGCCTCGGAGGGCCTGACGCTGCTGGCAGTGGCGATGGCCCGTCCTGGCTCATCTGGGAAGGAATATGTGTCTCCGTCTGGGGTGTTGGGGGCGCCGGGGTCGAAGAAGGCGAAGCGGTGCCGGTCTGGCTGGTGGTCGAATCCGGCGAGCAGCGACGTCCTGGTCGTCACGGCTCCCGTCGAA
This sequence comes from Clonostachys byssicola, assembly GCA_902006505.2. Lineage (NCBI taxonomy): Eukaryota > Fungi > Ascomycota > Sordariomycetes > Hypocreales > Bionectriaceae > Clonostachys > Clonostachys byssicola. The sequence continues at coordinate 145,819 of CABFNO020001568.1, forward strand.
GGAGAGTCCAGGAGGGCCTTCAGACATGCCAGGTCTGTCGCCCAGGGGCAGGCCGAATTGACCAAAGGGGGATGGAATTGAAGAGGCGGCGGCATCTGGGACGACTACGGTCACAAAGGGTGGTATTCAGCATGTCACGACGTAGCATGGAGACTATGGAGCGAAGGATGGAACGTTGTTCATATACCAGCTGACCGGGTGGTGTGGGGAGGGCTGCAGGCGCGCGGATAACACATACCACGCATATCGACTGATTGATTGATTGATTGATTGATACGTAGTGATAGAGAGATAGAGAGATAGAGGGGTGGGTTTGATTGATATGCGAGGATGGGATATGGCCGATAGACTTACATGCAATCTATCTTCTCCGCATTCGAGCAATGATAAGAAAAACGTTACTCCACTACAACTCTAATAAGTAAATAGACGAGAATGATGATTCTAGGCAACCGAGGTTCAGTGAGCCCCCACTAATTCACTTCGCTTTGAAGCATCGAGACTCAATGTAAATGCATATAGATTGCAGGTAGTGGTATATAAAAATCATAATCTAGAACCCCATGCGCGCGCCTGTTAAACCAAACCAAATAGATATTCCCCGATTCCAAGTGAGAGGGCCCACATTCCTTCTATAGACAGACCGAAAAGTAAGGAAAAGTATCATCAAGCCATTCACCATCCAAATTCCTCGCAGTGAAGTTCAACTGAAGGTGCCTCGCCGTGGAGACAAGACACCGTCTTGCTTCGAACTGTTTCCATCAAACCTCCCGGTCCGCAGCCCAGAACCAGCACGTGCTTCTCCGGGCTCATCTCATGGATTGAGTCTCCAATTAGCGAGCCAACATCGGGTCGACCGTAGGCGATTGGAGCGTTTCCAAAGTGTGTGGCCGTATATGCAGCATCTTCGCTCTCAGATAGAATACCTCCTTTCTCAGGATCGACATCTGCTCCTTCCTCTTTGTTTGAGGAGGAGCCTGGGGCAGATCGTGTAAACATATTTTCGTCGGAGTCGGTGTCGGAGTCTCCCAGGCTGGGAGATTTGGTAACAAAAAGCTTCACGTTTACACGCCCATCTGACTGCAGCCTCTTTACATCCCGGGCGTACCAGGGCAGTTGTGCTATCAAGTCTGTCAGCGCGGTTTTCGTATTTCGTTCGATTCAGGGGTTCTGTACTTACTCGCATTTCTCACAATCCAGATGAGTAGAATAGCTTCATTTCTGTCTTCAGGTATTCTTTTCAAAGCATCCAGAGCCATACCGAAGACAAATGAGGCACCACAGCCTCCACCAACCATGATGGTCTTGTCAAAATTGGCAATGTTGGGCGTTGAACCATAGGCGCCATCAACACTAGCTTTGAGAGTGATTCCTGGATGGGTGACGGCCCATCTATGGAGATCTGCTGTGAAACCATCCTGGGCAGCAATGACAAACTCCATGGGATGCAAGGATGCAATTGTGAAAGGGTGTGTCTCAAACTGTCTGATCTTGGGGATCCATAAAAAGCAGTGCTTTCCTGCAGCCGCTCCCATTGGGGGCTTCTTCAAGCACACCCGAGTTGCACCGTCGGAGAGGGGGTACAATGTGACCTCGTTAGACACACTGCTGATCAGAAGCCGGCCTATTCTCAAAAGTCGGTCCAAGACCCAGATACCCCCACAAGCAGCAACAACCTGAAGGATGTTCTTGCTGAGCTCTGGCTGGTGGAGGCCGACCATAATAATGCCGACAATCCAGAAAAAGATGTGTGTAACATAGAAGAGCTCATACCACCAAGGGCGGATGACGATCCCAGAGAATGCAAGGAAGAAAAAGGAACAACCGGCAACCATGCCATAGATTTCTTCCCGTTCCAGTAGCCTCGTCGGGCGGCCATCGGCGACGAAATAGGCACTGTAAGTCGAAAGGTGCACAAGGACTTGGATGACTGTCACCCAGCCAGCATATCGGTGAAGGACGTTCAATCGTTCGTAGGACCATGAGAAAAATGCCAGGGGAGTGTTCTTCAGGCTCAACAGGACAACGAGAACAAAGTTCCCAATCGCCATCCTATATGTTCAAGTTAGCTTCTTCTCCCCACGACCAAATAAATACAGCAGGGTGGAGTTGGCTTACCATCCTGCTCTCGAGGCTATATTGGGCAGCATAGGAAAGTTTTTGTTATCCAGGTTGGTGAGGGTGAGTATGATGTTGGCGGCGAAGTAGAGGAAGATGACGGCGGTATGGCCGATCGACGGGGCGAAGGATACGGGGGCTTTTCGTACTGCCACATTCCTGATTTTCCTGCACCACAAAGTCAGCCATGTACTCCGAACGAAGGCTAATATCCTGATTGTGGGCTTACCTCGTTGCGAGTTGAAAGACAGATGGCTTGCTCTGCTTTCGGCTGAGACACTTGCGTCCCAGGATTCTGACGACATGAAACAGCATACAGATAAACAAGATGCCGCCGATGATTATCCCGAATAGATACATGGTATTGTGGTTGTCTCTCGTTCGCTTAGCGAACTTGGCGAGAACCTCGGGAGTGTAATGTGATCCAGCCATAGTGAACTTGTCGTGACGCTTCCAGTGGAAGAAGGAGGGAAGACAAGGTCAATCCGTGGAGGTCCCAAGGCAAGGATTTATAGCCGCATACACTAGATCATGCAAGTTCCATGTAATCAAGTTTTGAATGGGATGAGGTAATGTGGGAAGAGAACTCTCAAAGGTGCTCTGAGTGAGTGATCGTCATCCGCTCAGACAGGAAGATCTGAATAATAAACGGGGGCAATAAGAGAATGAGAATTCCCTTGGCCTTAACACAAACCACAGTTGAATTATGATGAAACAGATGAGAGTTCTCGACCATTCCATGAACTGATGACGAAGGAGAGAGGAGTGACGGCAGCTTTATGTCCCCAAGGAAGGGAGGCTACCCGCGTTCAGGATCCGGCAACAACCAGCCGAGATGATAACATAGAGCTCTTGAGGGATTGAATGCTACATGCCGTGCTCAAAAAAGCTTTTGGGCCGCTAGTGGTTTCAATAACTGAGGCGAATATCGCCCGATTTTTCACCTTGAGTGTAGTCATAGAGGCTCGAAGTGCTCAGGGTACCGCCTCCACAGCAGCCTACCCATGCAGATGATAGCATAACGCTTGCTATGCCATCCACCAAGATCCCTGATGGGGACCATTTCCGCGGCCGCGCGCTTGTATTGTTAATCATTAGAAAACCAGAAATGCTTACGACGAGACCTACATCAGGAAGGAGAACGGGGCGTTCTAGGACTTGGCTTCGAAACTGAGGTAACAAGGGGGTATCCTCTTGGGGATCTAAGTCCAGCGTGTTAAGCTCGGAGAACAGCCGTGGAGGGCGGCGGCCCCATAGGATAGATTTACTTGACACTCCCGAGATCCCTTTGTTTCGGACAGGGTGCTTCCGCATACCCCCCCTGGTCCTGGTACACGGCCTTCAGTCCCTGGAGACACATTATAAAAAGTACCATCCTGGACCTTGTCTGATAGGGAATCACCGCGTACGTAGCCCAAGAGTTGCCATGTAGCTTGGAGTTTAGGGCTCAGTACATCATTGTGCCCAAGTAAAATGCCACGAGGGAGGCGCTGCAACACCACCTCAGCCAAAGCTAGGATGCGGGCCTGTTTGTTGGGCTCGACTATGCACCAAACCATGTAGAATGACATGATTTGAGACGGCCATCACACCCTGCCTGCAACATTATCTTAACGTGTTCCCAATATCGTTCCCAATAGAGCGAGGTCGGACAAGTCAAAGACAAGGAGGGTCTCGTCCGACGACCCTCGTGGTGAAGAAATGACAGAAGTAACATGACCTAGGCGGACTCGCCTTCCGCATTCCAACATTGGTGCAGCGATGACAGACTTCTTTGGTCCTGAAGAAAAGACACCATCAGACCGAACGGGAATGTCATACTCTAGTGCCAAACTTGCTATGCCAAAAGCGAAGTGTCAGCGTCGGAGGAAAGGGACCCTGGCAGACCAGTTGACCTTGAATATCTCGCCATTCCATCCAAAGACGGGAATACACAATGGAAGAAAGGCACGATAAACCGCAGACCTCTCTCGTATAGACACTGTCATAGAGAGACGACGATTTCCGGATGCACAGCAACGGAGGCCTACTGTCCGCGGGAGAGTCAGCGGTGAGGGCATGGGCCAGTCGGCTTTCATGTGATAGAATGTGTTGGTTATGGCCGATGAGAACCCCAGCCAAGCTCGTTTCGATCGGCAAGGCCAGATGCAGGAGGTATGCGTCAAGGCTACCCGGTGAGCCTCGCTAATGCAATTCAAGAAGATATCGTGGCATCAAGAGTAGCATCAAGAGTAGCATCATCGCCATGCCTCGCAGCGAGTCAAGGGTCAGGGGGGGGAGAAAACGCGATGCTTGATAGATCAATGACACCTATCAGATGGAAGGTGGAAGAAGGCGGAGATGATATGCAAGCCCTACGCAAGGGACGAGACTGCAGCGATTCAGGCCAGATGCAGCAAGAGCCACCTCAGGCAAAGTAAAGTAACCTCAGGTAAGGCAGGCACGCCACCCGCCTGGCACCCGCCTCGGCCTTTGCACCTGCCTCGATGTTTGCCGGTATCAGCAGCACCTTCCTCGTCCTGCTGCTACTCTCCTGCTGCCTTGCTCAATCAGTGGATTCTTTCACTTTGCAAGCTTCTAGCCCCAGTTGGATGGGACAGATAGATCACCACTCCCATGCCAACCAACGAGCCAAGTATCCATCTGCGCGCTGCTGCGGCAGATCCAGGCCTGACGGTGTGTAGGTGGGGTGCAGGAACGTTGAGTCCAAGCCACATACGACCTGCCTTGCGAAGCCCCCGATCTGCAATGATCTGTTTCTCGAGATCCCTTCTAAACCTTACAGAGCCTAGCCAGAGCCAGGGCTCCCTCACAAAGGTCCCTCTCCTCGGCCAGGCTCTAGATGGGTAGAGTGAGTCTGGCTTCACTAACGCATCAAGTCCAAGATACGGCGGCCGACCAATGCCAGGATCCATCCGCACTACCGGCCTCACCTACTGCCGTGCTGATGCCGGCAGACCAAGCCAGTGCCCTATACCCAACGTGGCCTTCCTTAATTACCAAGGGGTTGTTGTTCTGATTCAAACGCAGGTAAATCGTCTCAACACCAATCGCATAGCCACGTTACGACTAAGAACTCGGTGGCCCAAACACAGTCCGCCACATCCTTCCTTTCGTGCATGCATAGATTCGTGCATAGATCAACTTACCCATTATCCACTCAGAAGTGCCGTTATTCACATGGCAGGGCCCGTCAAAGCTTGTTACCCAAATCTCCTGCGTATAGGCAAGGGCCCATGATAGGTACCAAGCTTGATAATCGCTTGCAAAGCTTCTTTCTGATCAGGGGATAGCCTCGGGAACTTTGGGGGTCGAGAAAAAGGCACTTTGATAAGTAAGGTAGGTACAAATCCCAGAAGGAATAGCCCGGTCCCTTTTGTCGACTTCTTATCTCTCGCAACATGCAATGTTTCATCCAGTGCCGTCCCCACGTCAGATATCTGCCAGTCTAGACCCGACGACTCTGAGTACCGTTCCGTCTCGGTCAAGAACAAGGACCCCGAATATTAATATTCCCAAAGGTATGGACGATAATCTGGCCATTTTTGCTGACATTAGATGAACGGCCCTCTGGAAACGGTCGGCATGTAACCCCAAAATGCCCCTGTCACGGGTGGGCAAAAGTTCAACTTTTGTCACCTAAGGATACCTACCATGTTGCCCACCCCTCAGCAAAGTGATAACTCATTCGTTACATCCTTTGTTTCACGAGCCGCTATTGCTGTGTGATTCTTTTTTTTTTTCCTTAACCTACATCTATCATTTATCTTTTTTTCCTTTTTTTCTTACATCCCTCACTTTTCTTTTTTCTCCTTGGCATGCATGTGATATGCACACGCATGCATGTCCACGTAGCCCAATTAACAGAAACAAGTGAAACAACTGATCTGTAGGGTTGCTGCACAAGATCGTACACTCTTGCTTTCCAAGCAATGACAAAGACGGGATGAAGTAGCCGCAGCCAATGCATGGACCAACGGTCATGGGTGACCCTGCCGGAGAACCACATATGAGCACTCCCCAGGTCCCTCGTCAACACATGGGCGTACTTGCGCAATCTGAGCCCAGGATTCGTTGCGTGCTTGTGAAAGAAAATTCTGAAGAAAAAGAGGTGGGAGAAAAAGACAGGGAGCTTGATCTTCAGTTACGATGTTTGCGACCGCTTTACCTCTTGCATCTAGGTAACTTGAGCAGGCACGCATCAACCCCTGACTTCAGCAAGATCAATTTAGAACGTGGGGGAGAGTTAGAGTCAAGATCAAAAGCGCGCGGTAAGAAAAAAAATAGATATTCATCAATAAAGAGATAAACACTGTACTAGCCTACAACATAAGCGAAAGCTGCATCTGCGATACGTGATACCCAGGGGCCAAATCCCCCTCGCCCAGACCCTTCAGAAATCGGCCTATTTTCCCCTGTAGCTCAATCAATCAATCAATACCCTTTCACCCGAAGCCGCGCACTGCCGTTCTGTAGGAAGAGGCCAAGACAAAGCTTCATCCATCCTCTTCCCACGGTGGATGCCTCGGCCCCGACTTTCCGTCCTACCCGTCTCTGACAGCAACCTAGCACGTCGATCACCGTCCGCGCCGAACAAAGCAGACAGTAAGCCGTAGGGCCAGTCGGGGAGGTCGATCCCCCGTCTGAAAGATTCCATCCATTGTCTAGTTTGCCACAGTTCTTGCATCATCGCCGTCTTAAGCTGCGCCCTATCCTAGGTCCCGTCCTCACCGTCCGTCCGTCCGTCGCGCGATGGGCCATCCTCCTCCATTTGGGCAGAATTGCTGTCCGTGCAGCCTGGAGGAGAGAACATGACTGGGCTGGGGTGATCTTGGCGACATCTCAATAATAGAAAGCGACGACGAGGATGATCTGACCTCCCCCGAAACAAAAGACTGTAGCAAAGCTAATCACACCCTGATCCCAATTCCTCGCCAAAAACACAAGACAGAATCCTGAAACAATCCCAGCTCTCGAAACCAATTCAATAGGCTTCAGGCTAATCATCGGGCGCGTCCAGGATAGCCCGTCTTGAAGACCTACGTGTCGGCTCGCCAGCGTAATCCCTCCAAATTAAGGTAATACAGCCAGTCATGCAGGATATATCTGGCTCTATACTGAGAGCCCACAGCATACGCAGAGGCACCACAGAAAATGACTTGATTCCTATATGCCTATGTATAAACCCCAGACGCCTTTCCCGCGCGGGTCCTGCCTATGAGACGGCCCAAAACAAAGGAAGCACCCCCCAAACCGTAGCAGACGATGCACGACGTCACCAAAGCGTGTCTTCCTCAACCATCCTGTGTGGAATCGGGGGCTTCTCCGCCCTCATGCTGTACCTTCCGGTCTCTGGATTCCAAACCGTCCCATTGGGTGACGGTACTGGAGTCATCCCAGCCCCGGGCCTGGGGCTAATGGGGAGCCCAGAGGGCGGCCCTGGTATCCTCGATGGGTGTGTCAATGTGTTTATTGGCGGTGATTTCGCGCCGCGGAGGGTAGGGTCGTAGCGGAAATGAGCTTGGTGTTGAATCTGCTCGAGGGGTGACTGGATCGAGGGCGAGCCGTATTGGAGGCCGGCGTTGGACCCCGTGTCCACCCGTAGGGATGAGGTCAGCCCCCAGGCGGCACCGAAGGCAGCTCCGGGGTGGAATATCGCTGATAGAAGCGCGGCAGTGAGTGGCAACGCCCCGACAACGACCATGAAAGCCGTTTGGCTTTGGAAGAGTCGAGCGTGTATTCCCTCGGCCATCTCCACGATGCGATAGACTGTGTAAGTCAAGAGAAGTAGAGATACCATCTCCATTCCTGTCACTTAGGGTAAGGATATATTCCACGATGGAACTAGATGTGTGTATGCTTACCAAGTAAGAACCTCCTGAAGCGAACCGATTTATACACTGGGGAAAACGTGGGAGCCCAGGTGGTCTTCTGAGAGCTTAGCCCAATCATGAACCAGAAGTGAAATACGCTGAACCCCAAAAGCGAAAGCAGTTGAATGCCTAGACCACCGACAACAAGGCGAGAGCCGCCAGTTCGCTTACCCAGAAACGTCAGTATGGGGGCCATCACACCCATCGAGGACAGCCAAGACTTACCCCCATACCATCGAAATCATATGCGACAAAGATCATCCCGACGACTTGAACAATCATGGCCACCGCTGCCAGCGCATAAGTCATAAACCCGATCAACAGTGGTCGGACCGGGCTAAGGTGCTCCCCGTATACTCGGATAACATGCGGCAGGGTCAAGAAAATGGCGCCGCCCATCAAAGGCGGGCCTATGACGGTGCCCGCCATCGATAGCACAAAGAATGCTGGGGATTTCGGAGAACCTTTGAGGAGGAGCCGGCCGGCAAATCCGATAGCCTCGAGCAATAGGCCGACTGCTAATGTCGCCGAGAACCATGGCGTCCGGTATCGAAATCCCAGGTAGGTGGCGGCTAGAGCGAGGATGCCGTACGCGGCAAGAAGGATAGAATCACCAACCAAGGATTGATCATAGGAATAAAACCCCGTTGGCACTGGACAGGTCGAGCCACAACCGTCTGCCATCATGAAAAGTAGACGGGGAGCCGGCCGTGCCAGTCATCACAATCCCGAAACTAGCAAGGCTGTGTGTTTGTTGCTGAAGAACTCGGGAGCGGGAGCGCTAAGCCTGGGACGCTCATTATTATGTAGGTAATATGGCAGAATCAGTATGCAAGGCAGCAATGCAACCCACATATGACAGTGCAGATGAGCACTGATGTGAGCTGCAGCACCAATCACTACCGCGACAAATCAAACACTTCAACCCACGCCTCCCCTACCTGCAGTGGTATCACTCGACAGTGTGTCATGCACGAGCAGGCACAGTTACTTGGTTCAAAGGCCCGCACGGGTACCGGAGTGAGCCTAATAGCTTTGGCTAGGAAGTGGAATAAGGCTGCGGTCATGCGTGAGCACGAGGGCACATCAAAGCCACATCAAAGCCCCGGAAACCTTGGCGTCAGACAATACAAGCAACCGTTGAGCCAGCTGTCTCTTGGTCTACTTGGTTACTCCATCCCCACTGAGACAGAGATAATCATATGAGAAACAGAAGACACAATACAGTGCTACGAACTGTATGTTGGCCATCAGAGGCCCCGTGATGAGGGGGCAGAAACCCGACAGCTCGGAACACCCCACGGCGACCTTGGCAGGAAACGCAAATATGTCTCAGAAGGACCAGTCAGAATGGGCTGATCGGCTGTTGGCGCTAAATGACTCCTACTGTAACATGCCCAATGATACCTCCGTGGCGAGAGAGCTGGGTATCAAAGTCTACGGGAGACAGATGGTTGACGGATCTGTCACATCTGCTTGTGGTTGAAGGTGCATAAGACAGATGTAAGTTCAAGCTTTTCACTTGCACAGCAGTGAGCATGATCGAGTCGACCACCAAAGACTCTTTCTTGCAAATTGCGCAACGAAAGGACTTGCGACTGGCCCCCAAAACAACCTGCCTGCAGGTGTCCCGTAAAGAGAGGGGTGGGAACTTTTACCGCCAGGCAACATTGAGCTGAGGACCGTTTGGGGACATCATTGGCCAGAAATGCCTTCAAGCGACCTCGGGGTAGCATGGGAAGTGCAGAGCGTTGCACCCGGCGGTTGCGGAAATCTGCGGCCATTTGGCAGAGACAGGGCTCCTATGCAGTTGGTCGCTAAGTGCGACAAGAAGGGAGTCGCTCTGACCCCAGAGTTGCATCTAGATGAGGGGCTGGCAGATAGATGAGGATTCGGAAGGGCAGGTAGTTTATGCCGAGCCCGCAAAAGCCCCCGGCGCAGGCAGCTCGTGTTATGAAATGCTGAACCAACATGCATATGAATAACCCATTCACCTGCCAGTCGCGTCCAGTGCGAGCCCGCGGACAGCGACGCATGAAGGTCGGGCTATGCATCCGACTGTTGGTTCGCCCCTGATGGAGGTGTCACGACAAGAACAATGGGAACCCCAATGCCACGATAGCTCATTCTGCTGCAGGCGCATCCTTCCTCCTCCGCGACAGTCCGCTTCGAGACACGATGGTCGCCTGGGTGGTCGCAGCGATGGCCTGTGATCACAGCTGCAGCGGCGGCAGGGGTCAGCACCCGGGACCAACAGCGAGCTACAGTGTCTTGCTTCGGGCAAGGGCGGGATGTACCGCCCGCATACCAGAGGATCACTACTCGTTGCGGCCAGGCAAGGCCGAATGGGGTGGTCAGTGTATGCTGTGGATGGGGGGATGAAATGAATATTGGCCATTTGAGTTTTGGGTGTTTGGTGGTGTTGCATCGCTTGTCTCTATCGCCGTCAGCAGGCGCCACCCCTTCCTTACCCGGGACCACCTTTAGGCCACCAACAGTCGGAAGCATGATTACCGAATACAGCCAGGAGCAAGGAAAATAAAATCTGGCTTCGTTGGTGAAATTGTACAGATTTTTTGCATTGGCGTTATTAGATCTCGATGGGCGACCGCCTACTCGAGTGAGATGTTGTACAATCCAGCCGATTCCCGCACTCAAGGAAGAAGCAGTTGGCGTTGACAATCCTATGTATCTAACAATTCTCTTTACACAAAGCCAACAAGCCTCATAGACAATCCATAGAGGCATTCAAGAGGAGGGGTAGCATTGTGACAACTGGCTACGCTATCTGAGTTTTCATTGGCTCAGTTATCAGGGCGAAATTGCACGGAGGTCGTGGAATTTACGTCTATGTTGGCCGTGGCTATGTTTGATGAAGCATATGTGTACACTCTCGTTCATAGCACAGGTCCCTCACACCTTGCCAGTCGACTACGTCCGTGGTGAGATTTATAGACTACGCTGGCTGTGCTAAAAAGTGCTGTGGACGCAGGGGAACCTCCTCGAACGCCCCATTATTGTAGGTAGGGCAGGCAAGTTCCCAGCAGGGAGGCGGTCACAGCAATCCCATAACGCCGTAAGGACGGTGGAACCCACACAAGCCACTGAGAACGGTTGAGGGAGTCGTTCGAGGCCTTGGTCATATATTGTCTATAATACAAGCTCCATGAAGTTGAGTCAAGCAAGTTTACCGGGGTCATCCCAGCTCCAGCCACATCAGAGCTTGAGAATGGGCACTTTCTCCAATTCCAGGTTCTTGATGTAAACTCCCATGTGAGTGCAACATCAGAAGCCCCGGTAAGGGTTCGAGTCCACCGAGCTGGATGAGTCTTTTCACCCCTTTTTATTAATGATGAATCGTGCAGTGCTCCTCTTGTTGGCCAGCAAGCGGGTGGATGTCAGTACGAAGTTATTCATGCAGAGATAACATTTAGAACTCCAACAACAAGTGTATACCTTTGAAGAGGATTCTGTGGTTTACCCGACTTATGGCGGCATGCATGACTCCTTCTGAACGGCTTGACAGTGTCATTTTGAACCACGGCCTTTTTGAAGGGCGGCTGAGGATGGTTTTTCGATCCCTTACCGACGAAGCCTATGGACTTCCACTTGTTCGTCAATCCTCCACTAACGATCTAGAATATGATCTGACTTGCTGCAATGGTGTTGGCTGGGTAAATCTCTTTCCATTTGGTGACCAGCTCTATAATGTGACCAAGCAAAGATTCAAGGTCCATCGCGATTCTCGAGAATACGTCCTCACGACCCGTTGTTATAAATTGATACAATTACCATTATCAGGCCCGGGGACTCTCCACCAGTTTCATCCCTTCATCACTACTGGGAGCCAGTTATTGGCGGTGGGATGACTCCAATGGCGTTGACTGGTATGGGTCCTGAAGTGGACATTACTCCCATTCAAGCTGAAATTGTCCAACTTTGCCAGTCCGCATTCGCAGGCCCCTATACTAAGAGGGGAGGTAAGATGATCAAATACCTCGATTGAACTAGAGTCCTACTGCGATGGGCTTACGTTCAGAATTCCCTTACAACATTCAAGCTCTTTGGTGTCCCCGTGTGCTTTTCACGCAAGCGTGAGGAGTCTCGAAACGCCTCTAGGCGGCGGTTCAAGTACAACGGAGCAAGTACAGCGGGGCGAGCTGCTTTCTGCTTACTAACCGTCGACATTTCTTGGTGGTTTTGACTAACAGCCCAACATGAGAGAAGTGTAGACTGGCTTCGCTCAGAAGAGGAGCCAATGAGTCAATGCCATTCCTGCCTCTCCATCATGATTTGGTGATTGTAATCAGTCACTGCTGGGAGTCGCGCTATCCATGATTAGACACACGTTGGCTACTCTCGGCAGCGTCGGACCATGGTAGAATAGATGGGAAGATGGAGGTGGTCTCTGGTCGATTGAGTCGGGGGTCAGCAGCCCCGACCGGGTACTTCAGCCACAACAAGCCGCAGCAGCACGGGCATTAGTCACTCCCAGCGCAAGTGCCAACTGGATTATGAGAGGGATTGAGGCGCTGGGAACAACAGTTTTCCCGAGCTCCACCTCAGCCATCACCGCCCAGAACAGCTCCATGCCAAGCCGCTTCGGTGGCATGGAGCAGGTGCCTGTGTCTTGCAGCAAAGCCCGCCATCGAGCACAGCAAAAAGACGCGTAAACCATCGTCCTAGAAAGCCCCGGAGCTGCCATGCCATGCTGAGGGCGCCGCAGCGTATATATTATTGGTAGACCTACTCTTGCACCGGAAGCCTCCTTCAGCATCCCAATATTCTTACCCCTACCTACCCGCAACTGGCGCCATAATAACCTGGCACCTGGGTGCTGACAGCCCGCCATGTCCATCAGAATATCTCTTGAAAATAAGCCCGAATTCTACACCAATCTTGATTATGTGTCTGGCAGAATCATCCTGAATCTCAACAAAGCCGAGGCCATTGGCAGCATCGTCGTGAAGCTCGAGGGCGAGGCCATCACCGCCCTGCAGGTCCCTCACCCTCATCAAGATGGCGGGGCGCAGAGGCAAGGACCTCCCCCAGGCCCTCCTGGCACCGTTGTGAGCGAGAACCACAAACTGCTCTACAAGGTGCAGCAGGTCTTTCCCGATGAGTACTACGCCAGCGGCAACAGCCCCTACGGCGCATATCCGCTCCAGCCTGGTGAACATGAGTTTCCCTTCCAGTTCAAGCTACCCATCAACAATGCATGCAGTGACCCCATGGCCATGTCCAAGATTGGGGGCATTGGCGGAGTAGGCGGCTTTGGATCTGGAGGCGGTCTCTTTGGAGGTGGCTTCAGGGTAATGGACGGGAGCAAGCAGCTGTATCTCAAGCATGTCACCAAAACGTTGCCGCCGTCCGTGACTGGTTTCCCCATGGAAGCCGAGATCAGGTATTATCTCAAGGTTACAGTCCAGCGGCCAGGCCTCCTCAAAGAGAATTGGCGTCATCAGCTGGGATTCAAGTTCCTCCCCATTGAGCCCCCTCGACCTCAAAAGACCGGCCAAGAGGGCTTCGCTCGCCGGCCATTCACCTTCAAACCCAAGACACCACTTCCAACAGAGAAGAAGTTCAGTTCCATGTTTAAAAAGAGCGAACCATCCGACGGCGCTGATTCTGCCCAGCCTCCGTCTATCGAGATCGCAGCAAGAATACCCCACCCGCCCATCCTGACTTGCAACCAGCCCATACCTCTGCGTTTAATCGCCAAGAAGCTCGTACCGAGCCCCGAGGAAGTGTTTCTTGTTTCATTCGAGATGATTCTCCACGGCATCACAGAAGTGCGATGCCACAACATCTACAACCGGAGGGTCAACAAATGGGTCGTGGCATCAAATGCGCAACTCAACGTGCCCCTGACATCCTCACCGGAAGACGAGGTTGGACATGAGACAATTTTACCCGACGATTTATGGAAGGACATGGCCCTGCCAAACACCGTGGCCCCTTCCTTCGTGTCATGTAACCTGGTTCGAAGATACGAATTGGAAATCAAACTTGGTGTGGCGTGGGGGCAGCCCGGCAAGTCGAACAAGACTTTCGGACGAGACTCACCCATGCCCCCCGTCATATATCTTCCTCTGCACTTCAACAACGTCGAAGTATACTCTGGCATCAAACCACCGGCCGAGTTGCTCGAGGCCGCGAGGAACTCACAGCCAGGACGGGCAACATTCGGCATGGGACCTCGGCTGCCTCCTCGGACTAACACGCAATCAGAGGCAGGGCCTTCTCGACCTCAGCCTCGGCCTGCAGCCCAGGCAGCGCAGTCGTCACAACAAGCGCCGGCCCACCCACCGACCTACAACCCGCTTTATCCTCCGCAGCTGGCAGCTGACAACCCCGATGCTGCGTACGACGACGCACCGCCCAGCTACGATGAAGCTGTAGCAGAGAATCTGGCAGGCCCGTTCGATGGATTCCAGGAACGGCCAGCATACAGCGGGGTAACCAATGAGAACGCCCCTAGCCAGATGCCTGGGGAAAAGAATTGAGCCGGCGGCATAGTCCTGTAAAAGAATTCAGAGACTATTCCCGTGTGGGATATAATCTCATTTGTATAAGCCAAAAGTGGTAACATTAGTAAAATGTGCCGAAATCGGCCATCGGCATATCATTACCGTAGTTCATGGTTCGGGTGTACATTGTCAGGGCTTTGATACCAAGTCAGGGATTGCCAGCTCTAAAGGCTTGATGAATGTCATCAGGAACTGGAGTATGTCGAGGAACGGGGTCACAATCTCTGTGTAGATAGAAGAAGGGCAGCAGCATAGCGTTTGGCGCATGGACAAGGTCTTGGTATTTGCGGACGACCTAATGATAGGATGACACGTTTGAAACGAAATAGAAAGACCGGGATGCAAAAGAATACCCTATATTCATATGAAAATCATTTACGATAAAGAAGAAATGTGTCTTGGTACGGAAGTTCGGGTATGTTTAACGTCGACTTCCTTGGGACAGTTTATAGAACAATATGAATGTATCCAGAAGCCATTGTCGGTCTGTCGGGGAAATCATGGGTACTTTTTGACCATAGAAACTGCAGTGATAGTAAATAACAAACCATTCATAGCAATTATTGAAGAATCTGTTGATCAATAGGCCAATAGTTGTCGAAATTCATTAATGTCTCTGGTTGGTGTGCTATGCTTGACTTAACTCATTTGATAGTCCCAGCGCAAAGTCCACCCTAAGACCAATGACGTCAGTGGATCAACACAAACCCTGGCTGCTGTCACATCATTGTGTTGCGCAAAATTCAAGACCTTCAAATATGCGCCTTAGATCCCCTCA
The DNA here is from genome assembly GCA_902006505.2 of Clonostachys byssicola. Taxonomy (NCBI): domain Eukaryota; kingdom Fungi; phylum Ascomycota; class Sordariomycetes; order Hypocreales; family Bionectriaceae; genus Clonostachys; species Clonostachys byssicola. The sequence goes on from CABFNO020001568.1 coordinate 161,118, forward strand.
CCGAAGAGAACTGGCTCCTCAGAGATGAGCTCACGCCTTGCTCATCATGGCGTCCGCATTGGCTTCAACCCACAAATCATCACAACAACACTAAAAACTAATTGTCCGCTCCAAAAGCGACAACATGTAGGACAGCGACGATGGTACAGTAGTCGGGATGTTGACCCTCGGATCAAAGCCCTCGGGAGGACAATCCTCGACGACTACGCCGCTGTCCGCGAAGAATACGGTACACCCCAAACCTCACGGCCGTGACCGCCATCCACAAATACCAGCAGCTAACCACCAGCCCAGCCACGCCGACCTACCCCATCGTCCTTGCCCACGGCCTCCTCGGCTTCTCCGAGATCAAGCTCGCCCAAGCCCTCCCATCCCTCCAGTACTGGCATGGCATCCAGGACGCCCTCGAGCAGGCCGGCGCCACCGTCATCACCGCCACCGTGCCCCCCTCGAGCAGCATCGAGCAGCGCGCCGCCAGCCTCCGCGACCAAATCGCCGCCGCGCGCCCCTCCGCCGTCAACATCGTCGCCCACTCCATGGGCGGCCTCGACGCCCGCTACCTCGCCTCCCGCCTCCTGGGCCCCGACTTCTCCTCCCCCTCCCCCCCGTTCGCCATCAAGAGCATCACCACCATCGCCACCCCGCACCGCGGCAGCCACTTCGCCGACTTCCTCATGTCCGACTCGGCGCCCATCCACCTCCCGCGGCTCTACGGCCTCATCGAGCGCGCGGGGTTCGGCACCCAGGCCTTCAGCCAGTTGACGCGCGAGTACATGACGGGAACGTTCAACGCGACGGTGCGGGACCGCGACGACGTGCGCTACTTCTCCTACGGGGCCATGACGGACGAGCCCGCGCTGCTCAGCCCGTTCCGCCAGCCGTGGCGGCTGATCGAGCAGGCCGAGGGCCCCAACGACGGGCTCGTGAGCGTGGAGAGCAGCCGGTGGGGGGCGTACAAGGGGACGCTGGTGGGCGTGAGTCACTTGGACCTGATCAATTGGTCAAACAGGGTGCGCTGGACGGTGAGGGAGTGGATGGGTGTCAAGAGGACGTTTAACGCGATTGCGTTTTACCTAGACATAGCCGACATGCTGGCCAAGGAGGGATTATAGGCGTGATTGAGAGATTGGGGTGGAGCAGGGCGTTGTATGGAGCAGGGTGTGTTGGAGTGTGCATCTTGTGTAAATTGGTGCATATATAAGCGATGGGATGCAGACATGGAAGAGTACAGGACGACTGTTCACCAGTGTAAACATAGACAACACGATTCACCATCACCAAAGGTACAATATTCATTAGTAGAAAGTTCATGATTGCGTTGCTAGGAACAAAATAGGTATCGTAGTACTAGAAAAATAAAGCTGGTTGGTGGTGGCTTCCAACGCAATTGAAAGCTGTGCGCCTTAAACCTTGTGGGTTTGGACGACACAGCCTTCGAGCCAGGGGTAGAACAGATCTCATCCCTCCCCTGGTGGCCATCAACCGGGATCCCGCTCACTGGGCCGAGTAGAAATTATGACGACGAAGGGTTGTGATGAAGAGTCGGATTAAGTGTCTTAGGAGTGTAAGGACCAGTGAAACGGGCGGGAGACCAGTCTTCGTAGCTGTCTCCCAGGGCCAGGCCAATGTAGAAAGCGCACCACAAGTCGCGTAGATATAACACCATTTCCGCCGTTGTCATAGGAAGAATCGGACCGTAACAACGTGCAATTCAATCACCCTCCACACATCCACTTGCTCTCTGCCTTCGCCAACACCTGCTTCTCTCTCACATGGCCAGTTTAGAAAGTGGCCTTAGCATTCCTGCGCTTCAGCATGGCCTTGTAGATCCACAGGCCAATGAGGAAGATTGCAACTGTGAGACAAGGTTAGATTAGATGAGCGTTTAAGGTTCGGCGCGTGACCCTCGGACACGAGAGACATATCGGATGGGGAAAGTTACATACCAACACCAACGATGCAAAAGACAACCATGACACCTTTGTTCTCAGCAGCCCAGTTTGATCGCTTGGCAAGGGCGACCAGCTCGCGGGCGACAAGGGGCTTGATGGCGGCCATTGTGAAGAGTCAAGCGAAGAAAGTATGGGGACTGGTAGAAATTCATGTTAGCGCGTCTGGACGTTGCGGAAATGAACGAGTTTGTCCCAATTCAGCCAATTGTCAATTGATTCGATGCACCAAATGACGACAGGCGGATTGCTTCAACCAATGTCTTGAACCGTGCCCGAGCCACCAGCATGATCCAGCCGTCACACTGTGCTTGGGCGACGCGGTGGCCTTCATTCTCTGGGCGCCGAGGAAGAATTCCTTTTCAATTGACTACCCAGGATAGAAGGTCGGTTCCGCGAACCCTCGCGGCTCTTGAGGACTTGCTGACATGGAGAAAAAAAAGTCAAGCGAGAGAGCAAAGCCGAGGCTGTCGCGCCACGGCGATGGCGGTGGATTGGCTGTAACGCGGGACGATTCTGGGCTGACAAGGCCAGGGACAAAAGGCGATTGAGCAAGAGGGAGCGAAGCGTACCTTTGCTTAGGAACTTGGTGAGAGAGAAGCGGGAGGTCTGAGGGTGATGGGAGGCAGGTGAGAGAAGCAAAGCAGAAGAGAGAGTAGGAAAGCCAGCAAAGATGAAGGGCTCGGCCACGGTTTTGTTGATCAGCCTGCCGCCTGCGCAGTAAAAAGGCCGCTCTTCTGAACGCAAGCTAAAGTCCAGAGCATGTACACTTTTAGTGGAGCCGGGTGCCCACACTGTACGTCACGGGCGAACCAGGGCGACCTGCTAGCACATTGAAGCTATGGACATGGCCAGTACCGGGTGCAATCCATGGCTCGCGCCGGGGTTCATCAACCGGTACCAGAGCAAGAGCGAGGCGCGAATAGCACAGCAGGCCTCCCACGGCGGGAGGGCGGGTCCCGGTTAGCACCGCCAATTTGGCACGCACCATCTGCCCCTACTGGGAAGCGTGCTGCCATGTTGACGGACATGAAACGGAGGCGACTGTGAGGCAATAACTGCAAGTTCGCACAGGCCGTGCTGCTCATTTGGGCCTGATCGGCCTTATTCCCATTGCGATTGGCGAGCGTCCTGAAGCTGGCCCAATTGGTATCAGTGGTCGACATGCGACACCTTGCTCATCAACAACTTCTGTGGCAAGCCAAGTGAGTCTAAGTAATTTCTTACCCAACACAAGCTGCGTTGGCGAGTCACCACATGTGCCAACAAGTAAAGTACGTGTACATGTATTGGAATTGACTCGTAGGTGCCCATAATGAGTGAATTACCGTCCGGCGAAATCTCCAGCAGCGATAAGATAGATTCAACAGCTGGCTGTATATCCTCGGAGGAAGATCGCCCAGGAGGTCCCTGATTCGTGCCAGGAGGCAGTTCGGGAGCAACGGCACCTGATAATTGTCGCGGTGAGCGACGGGGTACCTACATAAGACAGGCTTCGTGTGCTGCCGAAGGAGGCGACGAGTGAAAAATTGGCACTTTTTTTTCGCTCACACCAAACAAGCGTGACGCCGCCGCCGCAGACATTGCTGTTGCGCGAATTTTGGGGCCGCCTGCTTACAGCGGGAACAGTCAGGTACCTGGCGTGGTACCTCGCTTGGTCCGTGGTGCTCGCCCAAGTACAGCTCAGGTAGCGCCGCCCACTAGGTTGCCTGGGCAGTACCGGGTCCGGGCAGCCCCATTCCTAATCCGAATCCACCCCCCACGCTAGACGATTCTACGCCCGAGCTGCGATAGACATGGAGGAGTCCAGGGAGATTGCGACAGGGTCCCGGCCAGGAACTAAGATTCGTGCAAATCACTCGGGAGCAGATGTGCTTGAGGCGCAACTTGGCTGGCTTTTCTGTCTCAAAGCTAAAATGCGCGCGCACCTAAAAACGACCGCGACGACAGCAATTGCCATCCGGGACGGTCGGATCGAGGTCCGCGCGGCGCTCTCGTGGCTTTTCACTTCTATCAGGGTACAAAGTCTAAAACACAGCACGCAAAGCATTGCCATACCCTGTAGAAAGAAGAAAAAAAACTTGTCGCATCCTTGACCCCGGATTCAAGTCGCGATCATTCTATGACAAGGTGGCCCCACCAGCCCGCATACCCCCAACTGCACACTCGCTCCGACTCTAGCCTGCAAGGGTGTGGGCTGCCTTGTGCCGAACAGTGGCCGCCCCAGCCAATAATTGAAGGCAATTGGCAATCGCTGGCCGACTGTCGAACCTGGAGCGCGACAAACAGAGACCGTAGGTGCGCCGTAAGCCATCGTCAATGCCGGGTTTCCCCAAATCTCTCACCCAACCGGCGCCTCCGGGTTACTCCAACCACCATCCAAACACGCCGTCACCCACATCCCACGGCTCTCCAGACCCCTACATTCGCATTCGCGACTGAGCCAACACTGGCTCGGTTTACCCACCCTGAATCGTAGCATAAAACCCTCACCAAGATTGTCGGCTCAGGCACACGATACCGGTCGCCACAAGCGCGACAGTATTCCCGTGCTTTCACCGTTTGCGGCCACTTCCTTTTAAATCTGACTGAGAAGAGCACCGGCAGCCCACCCACCATCCGTTCCCTTGCGTTATCACGAGACATTATCACAGCTTGTTTTTGTGCGACAATGCATTTTCAGCCATTCCTCCCTCCAGGTCATCTGGCCCCCTTTGCGGAGAGTCAACAGGTGGGTGCCTTTAATTGGGAGCGCCCATCATACTACGCCTTCATTATACCTGGCTCCGATCCTGCGACGCCAAGGAAGCAAGGCTGCCACTTATCTCGCTCAAAGTACGACACTCAGAAATGACATTAACGATGGGTGGGCTCTGGTGCACGTTCATGATCTATCGAGCTGGGCGGGTCCAGAGCCTCCTGTCGCTATGGCAATTACAGCGATTTCCATCCAGCGTCCCAGCTCAACCCGGGTGGTCGGCCCCGGCAAAATCGGCGATGCCTAAGGCCACATCCCATCCATCGTCGTACGGTGATCTTGCTCGGTGGGTGCCTTCCTTGTCTCTGCGCACAGGCAAATGAGGGTACCAGCCGGGTACCCAGAGTCGGTAGCACCTGCCCATGTGTCCCTCTTCACAGTGTATATACTATAAACACTGTCAACCGGCACTGTCAGATGATGCAGTGACGTGAATGCCGTGTGATGCCTGTTGTACAACCTCGACTTACCGCCTTGGGATAGCTCCCTGTCGCCAAACCTCCCAGCATCTATCCCAATATCTGAACCGGACGCACGTCTGTTTCGATACCGCCTCACCTTTGTACACACCGCCGGTTTACGTAGACGAAACGGCCATGGCTGGGATTATTTCCAGACTTCGTCGTCTCAACGAGAATAATGTCGCAACTTTCCGCCGTGCACCCCTCACCGAGGTCTCGGGCTCTCTGGGCGATCTTGGCACATTGCTACCTCTCATGATCGCCCTGGCCATTCAAGGCTCTATTCAGCTCAGCACAACCCTTGTATTTACAGGTATCTTCAACATCTTGACGGGTGCTTTCTTTGGCATCCCTCTGCCAGTACAGCCTATGAAGGTAGGTACACTCCATGGAAGGAATAAGGAATCTTTAAGGATGCTATTGTTCATCTACATTTTAAGCTAAGCTAGTTACTAACTGGCGACAATAGGCTATTGCATCGGCAGCCATTTCAGCGCGAAAAGATGCACCCATGGCCGTCGTTACCGCAGCTGGGCAATGGGTTGGGGCTGCCGTCGGACTCATGAGTGTCACTGGCCTACTGCGCCTTTTCGTTCGAGCAATCCCCATCCCAGTGGTCAAGGGTGTGCAGTTGGGAGCTGGTCTTTCTCTCATCATGGGAGCCGGCACTTCTCTGTTGAAGCCTTTGCACTGGGCCTATCCCATCCTGGATAATCGCATCTGGGCAATCGCCGCATTCCTTGTACTCATCGGCACACATCAGCTGCCTCGCTTCCCTTATGCCTTGTTCTTCTTCTGTGTTGCACTCTTATTCGCGTTCATCCAGGTGTCATTAGTTGGCCAGAGTCTTCCATGGTTCCATATCTGGCAACCAGCATTCACTATGCCAGCGTGGATAGACAAACACAACTCACGTGCGTTGTGGATGGCTATCGGCCAGCTGCCGTTGACTACGCTAAACTCTATTATTGCTGTGTGTCAATTATCTGCTGATCTTATCCCGAATGTCCCTGCGCCGTCGGTAACATCAATGGGCCTGAGTGTTGCTCTCATGAACCTCACCGGCACTTGGTTCGGCGCCATGCCAGTCTGTCACGGGGCCGGTGGGCTAGCAGCTCAACATCGGTTCGGCGCTCGTAGCGGAGCTAGTGTAATCATACTAGGTCTTTTCAAACTCTTGATAGGTCTCGTCTTTGGCGAGACTTTGGTCGACCTTTTGCGACATTACCCCAGCAGCCTTCTAGGCATCATGGTCTTTGCCGCTGGCCTCGAGCTGGCCAAGGTGGGAAATAGTCTGAACAACGGTGCTCCCGATCTCTGGGAGGCATCCACTGGTGAAGACTCTGAAGTGCTCCGAGGGAACCGCATATGGAAACAGAGAGACCTCTCAAACGACGAGCGCATGGAAAGATGGAATATCATGCTGACGACAACTGCCGGCCTTATTGCCTTCAAGAATGACGCTGTAGGCTTTCTCGCAGGAATGCTCTGCTATTATGCATACCGTCTTTCAGATCGTTTTGCTCAGTGGCGAGAGTCACGTTCTAACTCATTGAGAGAGAGAGTTCCTTTACTGCGATGATGATGATTATGAATAACGAATTGCATATATACATTTGCAGGGCTAGCGTGCTTCCTATTTGTACTGCTTGACCTTAGTCCTAGTTTCAGACCATCCTTTCTCGTCGCTTGTCTTGAACCGTCTTGGTCTTTTCCGCAACTTCAGTGCTCTCTCCTATTATTCCAAACCATTGATCATAATGACTACCATGGCTCTGCTTGACCTTGCGCAAGAAGATCTGATTCACGAGGATAAAGAGGGCAAGGCAGACGAACATGTATGATCCTTCAACAATGATGGTAACCCGAGCTGTAATGCTCCAGTCTCCGTTCTTCTGCGTATAGACTGAGATGAGTGTTGAGATGAGCCCAGCCAGCGAGTTTGCCATACCGGGCATGAATAGCCGATTCACGAGCCATATGTAGTTGCGGACATGCACGAGCGCAAGAACAATCATCCCAATGGCCGCAACGGCGCAGCACACAGTCGCAATCACAAGCAGAGGGATATTCTTGACCCCGTCCAGGATCTTGCCGGCAGTCTTGTCGGGACTCCAAGTGTCGTCCCCGCTCTCCTCGAGCGAGTCCTGGATGCTGGTGAACGTCCCCGGGAAGACGAGGAAGCCGGCGAGCAGCAGCCAGACGCAGAACGCGGCTGATATGTTGTGCCAGCGGGGGATGGTATCCTGCGACAGGAGCATCTGGACATAACGAGAGTGCTGGGTGTTTGAGCGCTCGGGGACCTGTGGTCTCGTCTCATGCCGGGGCTTGTTCCTCTTGGCATTTTGTTCACGAGGCTTTCGGTGAGAGTCTTCCCTTGTTTTGGGCATGATTGTGGCTTCTTCTGGTTTCAAAAGGCGGATTTCAGTACGTTGATGATTTGACTTCAGTTATCTAGCGTTTGGTTGGCTCAAGATTGGGCGGGAGGGTGTCCAGGGTTCTATATACTTGAACATGTCATCTATCTCTATCTCTCCCACTGGCCACGCTTTATCTTCATTGGACAATAGGCGGCACCGTCATCAGGTTTTAGATCCTGATTTCACCCCTGGTGAACCAGGCATCCTCACTGGATGCCGAGGACCAGCGAGGAAGCGCTGGCAGGAGAAGCAAGCAATGATCAGCGGGCTGGATATCTCTCAGAGGCGGAACTAGAAAGTTGGATGCGTTCTGTAGGGACGGGGAGGCAGGGTCTCTTCAGTGACGTATGAAGCCCGTCCAAATGGATGGTAGGCAAACAGGGGTCTGGGCAGGATGATTGGGAGTCCAGAATGCATTCCCACACCGGCTCGTCTTACCATTTCCGAGCGCTTTCAATTGATTGGACAACAGCTATCGGGGTGCGCCGTGGCACTCTCACGTTGGGTGTGGCCGACTTCCATTTACATGATCATTAAGCATGTGCGCTCGCAATCTGGGGTCGCGATCCAATCGACTCATCCAGTCTGGATGGCGCCATCCGAAGAGGAGTTCGTCGGAGAGCTTTCAGTGGGGTGAGTTCGTTGAGAGGTGGGCAACTGGGTGACAGAAGACGCGAGACATTAAAATGACAGGTGGCTATGGACAGGTCTTTCTGATGATAACTAGAATAACAAAGTAGTATAAAAGCCCAGTAATAAATTTCTAGAATTGATTTATTTTCAGCCCTTAATGATCTAATAATCCGAGTCGCGGAAGTGAAAATAAGCAGTACAATGTTTGAGTGCCTCAAACTCAATATCATCCACCGAGTAGGTTCGTGTAGGAAACTTCACCGGGGGTTACGATCCAGCCGGCATGTTCATAGGAGGCAATCGTCAAGCTGGTCTCCATCTGGTCTAAGTGAACTGGAAGTGGGCCAGAGGGAATTGAGAGACTGTATACAAGTGAAGACGAATAGATATAATTAGGCATTGAATAGATATTGGGTGGTGTCTTGAAGACTGATTTCGCAAGAATCCTTGGCAAGTATTATGGATGCCTAGGCAATTCGTGTCTTAAGATTGATGGGAGAATAATCAAGAAGACGGCCTCACTTGCGAATGAACTGCCGCGGATTCTGGCGACTGAAACCTTCAAAGAGGAACAGCCTGCTAGAGTAGTGGGACCATCGCGTCTTCTCATTGGCCAGCGTGCTCTGTATCGTGGCAGGAGCAAGGCAAGCAAGGCGTGCAGAAGGTGCACGGACAGGCTGCTGCATGCTACCTGGGCGCTAGGTACCTGACCTACCCAATGCAATGTAGCGGACAGCCCAGCACTAATGGCAGCCAAACCACTGCACTGAGCAGGAGCCAGCCAGTGAGGCATCAAGTCAGCCCATCCGATTGGGGAAATTTAGTTTCTTCTTTCCCTCTCAACATCAACAACTGCCCCCCACAGCAATCCCATTCCGCGAGCCGCCCAGGCGCAACTCAACGAAGGAGCTGACTCCCTCTTCCCCGGGCAGAGCAGGGCAGCAGCGATGACTTCGTCCAGCGCCGGTCCGAATGGCGCTGGACCAAGCCTCCCAGTTGCTGCAACCGCAACTCCAGCGTCCGATCCCGCCATTGCTCCCGTACCGCCGCCGACTTTGCCATCGCCCGCGATGCACTCCTCGTCTCTGCCGCCGGATCAATCCTCTGGTGCGCCAGCGACTGCGACCCCAATCACAGACTCCGAAAGTGCGACCGCACCGACGACCATGCCTTCGACGACAGACGCCACCGCTGCTGTCGGGGTTGCGGCGGGTGTCAACGCCCGGAAGGACGACGCGACCTCCATCGCGACAACGGCCCCTACCACCAACACAGAGCCTCATGCAGCTATTCCCCACAATCATGCGCCTCCAGCCGCGACAGAGTCTCCGTCTACAACTCAGCATGCAGCCCAATTTCCCCCAACGGCCGACAGCTCTTCTCTCGCCCCTTCCAGGCCTCCCGGTGCTTCCTTACCAAGCTCAGAGATTCAGTCACAACATCAGGACAACCGACCGGCCACGCCCCATAATCAGACAGATGTCACGATGACTGATGCACCCCAGATTGGTTCATCTCAGATTGACCCTGTGTCTCTCCCGCCACCCCCTAGGCCTACACAAGAATCAAGTTCTGCTGCACAGACCGAGACAGCAAATCCTTCCCACATGGAGATCGGGCATGGCGAAAAGCATCCAAAGACCGAGGCCACCACAGCAATTGCTCAACAGAGTGTGCCGAACAATGCACCACAGACTGACGCTACTGTGCCCTGGACCCCGAATCCAACGGCAAACTTGCCTCCATCGACTCCGACGACGAACGCCTATAAAGAACACAGAAATTCTTACAGCGAGACATTCAACCATCATGCCGCCCTTATGATGGCTCTAGCCACGATGCACACTGATCGGAATATGATGTCTCACCCACAGCTTGAGCAGACCGTGACACCCTCTCAGGTCACTCTTCCACCCCCATTAGAGGTCGGCCCTCTCCAGGAAAGGAACGGGATGTCGGTCCAGGATAGATTGAACAATTCCGACCGTCATCTCGAGTCGTTCGCTCGGATTGAGTTTGCGGACAGTGTTTTCCAAATGACCACATACGAAGTCGTGATCGGCCGCGATCAACGGGCTCTCAACCAGGCTCGCCGGGACGAAAAGCGCGCCAACGAGTATAAACAAAAGGTAGAGAACAACGCTCGTCTAGGTCTCTCTCCCCCACCACCCATAACCCATGACCGTAGCAAATTTAGTAAATCATACGTCAGCGAGGAAGGAGGCATGCTTGGGCCCGAGTCGGAGAGCGACGGAGATTTGAGACCAGCTAAAAGACGAAAAACAAGCACTGGAGGAGGTTCGTCCCACGATAACGAGGAGTCTCAAGAGAACATTATATCAAACCGCCAGTATGTTTCGCACACTCCCGGTGCCGCAGCCGTCGACTTGGCCTCGTTACGGCCCAGTCCGCATCACGTTCCCTTCATCGGGATCCACTCTCCAGGACCGGACATCGCCAGCAAAACAAAGGCCATTTCTCGAGAACATCTCAAGATATCGTACAATCAAAAAGAGGGTGTATTCGAGGCTATCCCGCTTCATAAGAATGGTTTCTTTTGCGAAGAGGTCCACCATAGAAGCGAGAAGGTTATCCTAAAATGTGGTGATCGACTACAAATCAAGGATGTTGATTTCAGATTCATCATCAATGGTGTGGAGCGGGGACGCACGGGTGCAGAAGAGTTCGCCGACGAAAAACCTGCAGCGAAGAAGCATTCTCAGGGTGGAAAAGAAATGAGTTTTGACTTTGAACAATCGCAAGACAACGAGCGGATGCAGGATACGAGTGACGAGTTGTCCGATGTCGAAGTCAGCCCGCCTGAACTCTCAGACGGCGATGAAGCAGAAGAGGAAGAGGAGACAGGAGAGGCCGAGGTTGGCGAAGAAACTGCAGAGCTTGAGGATGTGGCACCAGAAGCGACGCCGACAACCTCGCAGCCTTTGCCGACAACCGAGACCGACCTGCTCTTACCACAAATACCCAAGAAACGAGGACCTGGTCGCCCTCCGAAGAACGGCATCATGTCCAAGCGGGAACAACGCCTACTTAAAAAGCAGCAGCAAGAACTCGCGAAGAAGACAATCCCGCAGGTGCCTGCCATAGAACCGCCCATCAAACGCAAAGTTGGACGCCCTAGGAAACATCCTCTGCCAGATGACGCCGGTGACCGCCCTGAAAAGCGCAAATACAAGCCACGGAAACCAAAGAATGAGGATGGGTTGGAAGGATCCGATGTTGAGCGGCCTCTTAAGGAGAAGAAAGAAAAGAAGGTACGACCGAAGTCGCCACCTCTGGAGCTCAAGATTGAGGACTACACAGCGGAAGATCTTCAGAAGCCGAATAAGAACTACGGCGTTCTCATTGACGAGACTCTTTCGGCAGCACCTGATGGACTCACTTTGAAGCAAATCTATAAACGTATTTGCCAGCGATATCCATGGTTTTATTTCCACACGGAGACGAAGGGATGGGAGAGCAGTGTTCGTCATAACCTCATCGGGAACGATGCCTTTAGGAAAGACGACACGACCAATGTCTGGCTACGGGTTCCTGGTGTTGAGCTAGATGCAGGCAAGAAGCGCAAAGCTACATCGCCTGATCGCAATCTGGCCGCCCAAAACTATGGTGCATACTCGTATCCGTACAACGCTGCTCATCATATGGTTCCTGGCGCTCCAGGCTATAACCCTGGGCAAGCCGCCCAAGGCTTCCAAGTAGCAAATTACAATGCGCAGCAGCAGCACCAACTCCAGCAGCAACAGCAACCAGGCCAGGCTCCTAGGCCTGCTCAACAACAATTTGGTTCAGGTCCACTCGCAGCTGGCCAATCTGCCCAGCCCACGGCCTCGCAGCCTCCTGCGCCCGCACAGGTACCAGGATACGGACCACAGGCTACGGCTCCAGCTCGACCCCAGCCCGGAGCGACTCAGCAGCCCGGGGCCTATAGTTCTCCGTATGCTTCAAGGCCACCACCCCCGGCAAATCCTCCCATCAAAACAGAGGATGGCAGCTCCACGACAACCATGTCCACTGCTCAGCAAACACCTGTGCCGAAAGTTAATCCTGTGCAGGCTCAACGGGTCAGCACGACACCAGGAGTGTCGCCGGCCGTGCCTCAACAACAACCCCAACAGCAACAGCAGCCGGTACCACAAGCAAGCCGACCTGCTGCAACAAGTCCTCCTGCGGCGCCGCCGAAACCAATCATCGACCCCCGTCTGCTCAATGCCGTGGTCAACTTGAAGAACGGTTTAATTGAGAATCTCAAAAGGGCCCGTAACCCTCACGCGGAAACTGTTGTATATTCCGCCATCAACCGCTGCGCCGGTCTTAAGACTGAGGGGGGAGAAAATGATAACGTCGAACGTATCTGCATCAAAGGCATCCGTCAGGTGGTCGACGGGTTCCTCTCCAAACATCGGAGCCCAACTCCAGGCGGGAGCTCTACTCAGGGCACCACTGAAGCTTCAGGAATGCTGGACCCTCATGCCCTGAAGACCCTTCTAGGATTTAAGAATGTGTCCTGCAGCACTCTCCAAGCCAGCCTCGGCGCTGCTCAAGCAGAAGCAGTAACACTATCTGCAATCGATCGTGTTCTCGGCCTCGCTGATGTGAGCCTGGTCCGCGATAACGAAAGGTTGACGTCTCTGGAAACGAGCCTTATGCAGACAACCCGGCAACTTCTTACCACACTCGAGAAGAGCAGGGTCCAGGGCCTCACGTCTTCAAAATAAATATGTCAAGTGGGTATTGGTGTAAGCGAGGAGCGCAAGCGAATATAGCAAGCGATTGATTCCTTTTTAATCCTCCTCACTTAGACTCGGGACCCCCTTTTTTTCTTTAAGTTGCTTTACGAGACATGACTGGTTTACAGCTAGCTGCTTGAATTATTAATAGCATGACCATATTATGGTCAATGTATGGAGTCGGTATACCCCCGGGATGTCATGTCTTAATCACGATAGAGATCGGAAATTAGGCGGGTGGATGGACTTGTTAGCGAACAAACAGCACGAGCAAGCAAAAAAAAAAACAAGAATCTGAACCAAAATTGATTTAAAACATTGCATCCCCCCATCCATCCATCCTATTTACTATATTCTATATCGCCGATCCGTCATCTCCCAACATGAAAGTTATTCTAATTATCATACAACTGACTCTCTCTCTCCTCATACGGACGTAAGAAAGCGAAGTAGGTATCATTGAAATTAAACGAAGAATGCTAAAGTATGCCTTCCCCAAAATCTCTTTTCACCCCGATTGCCCACGAATCAAACTCGTTTATAGATTGGCCCCGCGAGACCTGCGAGAAGAAAAACACAGGCGCGTGGAGGGAAAAAAATGGAAAAAGATGTGTAGGTGTGGTACCGAGGGAAAGGGCGTAAAAGGCAAGGTGTGTCTCGAGTCAAAAAGGGCAAAGGATTGAAATGAGCCCGAAACGAGGAACGGGCCAATCTTCTTGGTGGTACAGGAAGTGAAAGGGAGGGCCCCCTTGAGACAAGACAACAACAGAGAAAGGAAAGAATTAATTTGGTGAGAAGCGTAGAATCGTTTCCTTGCAAAGACACACAAAAGGGCCGTTGTGCTGGGGGATTCGCCGTGGCTCCTCAATCCCCTTCTAATCAGAAAAGGAAGGGCTTTGAAACTGAGACGAGCGAGTCCGCCAGGAGTAAAAGACGGAATTAAAGGGAAAAAGTAAAGAAAACGAATCCTGTCATGGCGCGTTACCGTGAAGTCGATATAATCATGCGATCCAAGATCGAGGCGCTACTTGTGCGCTTTAAGGTAACAGGACCGACTGTTCGGCCTCCTCCTCTGATGTTTGCTGGGCTTTTCCCTTCTCCATGCCAGCGACACCGCTGTCGGCCTCGCTGAATATGCCGAGGCCGTTTGAGTCCTTCCTGCCTTCGTTGCGCTGGCCATCCTCACCGGCTGCTTCTTCAAGCCCCATCAGAGCCGGCGGGCGATGACGCATCTGCTTAGCTTTGGCCAGAGAGATGATCTTGTGCTGGTACGTAGATGTGACAGGTTGTGAATCGTCACGGTCGATCGTGGCTTTCATCATCGCAGCCATCCATAATCGACCTTGCTTCAAGTTGGGAACGGCGAAATAATGCACCGTGGGCTTTGTGAAGTGAACAGCTCGGGAGAGGCCAGCTCGAGGGGGGGTCAACTTAAAGATGAAAATGGCGTCGTCACCCTTCTCCACAGGCTCATCACCATCGGGGGTAGGGGAAGTGAGTGAGGCCCCAGTGATAGTAGCATGGAGCCCAGTCAGCTTCTCATTATCCGCAGGGAGCACGCGGTGGAAAGATATGTCGATGAGACCCTTTTCGCAGTCGTCGTCCTCCGAGTAGTAATAAGCGAGGCGGCGGCCCTTGAGGACGAAGAAACGGGGTTTCCAGGTGGTCATAAGGTTGGAGCTCTTCTTTCTCATCCAGCCACTGTAATCGGCATCCTTGATCGCATCCTTTGGACTAATTTTTAAAAGTCCTTTTGTGTAAGCACTTGTCTCCTTCTTCGTCTTCCGTCCCCTGTTTCGACTTGCGGGAGTGTTGGTCGCACCAGGGCTCTTGGTCATATCCGGCGACTCGAGTTCAAGGCTCGCCCCTCCTGAGGGAGTAGTCGAACCAGTCCTCGTTGGAGAGGTTATCGAGGGGTCCTTGTCCTTAAAATCAACAGATGATGCTTTAGATCGGTCGAAGCTTAAATTATCAGAAATTGCTCGCATCCCAAATCCACCAGATTTCGACATGGGCTTATTAATCAACGATGAGAGCCAGTCTGAATCTTTAGCTGGAGTTGGAGGCCCCTTGGAAGAGTCGGAACCGCGAG
Organism: Clonostachys byssicola; assembly: GCA_902006505.2. NCBI lineage: Eukaryota > Fungi > Ascomycota > Sordariomycetes > Hypocreales > Bionectriaceae > Clonostachys > Clonostachys byssicola. Next base: position 176,179 of record CABFNO020001568.1, read on the forward strand.
AAGTGTCCAACCTCGTGACAGTGGGTGAGGGATTGTCCTTGACTGAGGTGGAGATTCGCGGTGATTCGGGCGCCGGTGCGTTGGTAGATGTCGTCCTTCGGTGAAGTCCAGGCTGAGCGCCAAAATATTTTTGTGCAGCAGACTGCGCACCCTCACGGTACGAGTCAACACTTCCATATCGGGAGTGTCTAGACAATGCCGTCGCGCTTCGCACTCTTTGCTCCTCAGCATAGCTCCCCCTGTTTGAGCGAGCCGCACTGTCACGCTTTCGAAGATTCGTACGTGTCCTGCCGTCTGCATCGGTGCCAGAAAAGTATCCCCGCTCGAGATCGACAGCAGGGTCCTGAAGATCGACATCAGATCCTCCAGCAATTCCTCGTGCACCGGCGGAGGAAATAGGGCGTGGGGATGTTGTTTGGGCAAAAGCGCTTCCAAGATTCCAATTTCGGTCGAAGGAAGGTTGTTTCTTGTGTGGCATTGGGTCAACAGCGCCAGGGAATGTGCCATTGCTTGCCAGTCTGGGAGTCGACCCGGCATTAAGATGGTAGTCAGTCGAGGAGTGACGGCGCGAGTGGTGTAGATCTCGAACGGAAGCTGCCGACGGTCGCTTGTGATGCCCTGAATGCAAAGAGCTGTCTTGTGTGGTTGTTGAGTTGGGCGTCAGTGCTGGAGGAGTGTGATTAATAGACAGTCTCTGGGTTTGGATGGTCATTGGCGGGTTCGTTGTGGCGCTTGTCACGGTGCTGGTCCGCCCACGAGTCCGAGGAGTCATGTCAGTCGACCTATCGCTTCCCCTAGTCGTTCTGCGAGTTGCTATGCCATTGACCTCATCTTGAAGAGACTTGATTTTGTGCCACGTCTTCAAGCGACGACCAACAGATCCAAGATCAAATGCCTTGATAAATAGGGAGCTCTGGTCCATCCCCAGAAGAACCTCTCCGGAGATCTCCTGGTCTCGGAATACCTCACAGTGGTGTTTCTCGACTCCAGATGTAAAGAGGTGCTCAGCCACTTGATCGGGTGTCCAGGACTCCACCTCCAACCGAGTGTGAGCAGCCTCTTCTTCATCATCAGTCTCTTCACCGTGTATGTATGATAGGCGATCCAGAGGTGCGCTGTACTCGCTACTCGAGTCTGGTGCAATCGAGGGCAAAGCACTGCTGCTCGCTGGCGATCGGAGATTGGTGATGTGCTCGTTGATAACGTTGAGAGTCTCGTTCAAGACCTGGCTGTCTTGGCTAGGGTTGTTCAGTCGAGCGAGGCCTTCGGGCCCTTGCTTGACCGCAGGTGAAGGGGCCAAAGAATCCGGTTTCGCTGAACTTAGGGGTAACGTTACCGGTGTGTCTTCAGTTTTGGGGGTAGAGTGACCAGGCTTTGAGGGTGTCTCTGTCTTCTTCTCTTCTTGCTGGGCGGGGGAGGAGGGCGTAGCATCGTGAGTAACTTCGGGGAGGGGGGAAAGGGGTGTCGCCGATGGGTGCGTCGGAGTCGCTGTAGTTTTGGGTGCTGGCCGAGTATACACTGCCCAAGTTAGCCGAGAATCAATCGTCGTCTCAACGGTGCTGCAGACAAACCTTCGGGGAAAAGGCCAGTATTCCCGTTGCCAAGATGTCGTCCAAGAAACCATCCGTCACCGAACTCATCGTCTCGTTCAACCAGCTCAACCCGATCACCCTTGGAGAGGCTTAATTCGTCCGAGCTCCTAGCTATAAAGTCGTCTGTTTAAAGGGGCGCGGGGACGATTAGCAACCAAAGCGGCTCGACGGGAGTGTAGACTAAGCTTGACGGCACAGTTGTTGGGGGGAAACAATACTCACGAATGACCATCAGAGTATCGCCCGTATCAGGGCGACTCTGCGCCGTGGACGGACCCCTAGCAGCCATGACTGACGATGGAATGAGTCGAGTGTCGCAGAGAGTCGACGGCAGACTGGGGTTATGAGGAGAGGCAAGCAAGCTCTCGACAACCGCGTTCGTCAAGAAACAAGACCCGCAATTCGAGAAACACTAGCGAGTGAGACAGCAGATCGACAGGACGTTGGGAGATTGATATTCTAGATGGTGTCGGAGCGAGGAGGCTGCGCGGGATGGACAGGCGCCATGAGCCAGCAGCGTCCACAAGCTTTTTTTGGCACCAGCTCGTGAAGGTCGTCAGAATGAATCGCGCAAGTGAACAGAGTGTGGTGGAGCGCAATCACTGGAGGAACTCCAGTGAGGGAGGGGGCTGAGGTGACAAGGTTGGCGTGGGAGACTGCGATTGGATGTCAAAATTGGGCACGGCAACAATGCGCATTGCACACGGCCGCGCTGGTGGCCCCTCAGGAACCGATTGACACGGCACGCCTCAGACGTCTGATTTAGTATAGCACCATTCATTACTCGACCCAGCGCTGGGGCTAGTCGAGGCCGGGCCCTTGGCGCAGCCGACGATCTCGACAGGACGGCAGCACGAGAAGCCAGAGAATCACATTCACCAGAGTGCGGATGCCCGGGCGTCGGCAAATGAGCGAGGCCCAGGACCAACTGACAAAACGGGGCCTTCTGACTGTCTATAGGAGGCATCTTACTACCTACGTAAGTAGGTCCGTCGTCGTGTTAATTTAATCACGACCCCCCAACAGCGCAGTAAACATCGAACCAGCCCAGAACCGACAGGGATCCCTATGTGCCAGGATCTAGAATCAAGATGCACTGGATCCTCAGCACCAGAATCATTCTCTGGCTGCTGGAATCCCACGGCCCATCAATACGGAATAAAGTCATATTTAGTGTTGACCTGCAAAACCTGGGGGCAATGCGTCGCACTGCAGGCCATGTCAGTGCCATGCTCTGGGCTCGAGAAGCAAGGCAAAGTGAGGTAAGCTAGGTACATGCTATATCTACCTAAATGCTATTCTAGGATTAAAATGATTCCGATGCCAATAACAGAGAGGGGGAGATGATAAAGAAACCCAAACGTTGAGTGCGGTGGCTCTCTCCAGGAAATTAGACCCTTCAATCGCCACCCCTGCCTGCCTTCCATATTACCAGATATATCAGCATACGGGAGGACTTGCCTGTACGCTCAAAGAGGACCAAGTACCCACGAGCAAATACCCCTCGGTCGGTATTACTACATTTCCCACCAAAATGTCAGGTACCAGCAAGTGCAAACTGCTAGTCCCACTTGGCGGAACGGATACCTTCCTGGCAGGTGCGATACCGGTGTCATCAAATCTCACGTACAGAGTGAAGCACTGGGTGTCGGGTAGGTGCATAGTATTGGCACCTGGAAGCAAGGGGGGTGTTGCCAATGGTCGGCTTGTGACGCTGGCAGTGATAGTCTGTCACATTACTAGCAAGGCCTGTCTGCCCGGCATTCTTTGCTCTCAATTGACAAATTGCAGAGGCCCCTCCGGCCCCAAGTTGCTACCTTAGCTGCCGCTTTCAACACGGCCCGTAGTTTAGATTAGCTGGAATACCCTGCGCTGGTACCTCGTATTGTGCCTACCTACCCTATACGGGTGACTTGTCGGAAGCCTGCGTTGCACGAAACAATGTTTGTGCTTGTTCTTTCTTTTTTGTCTTTGTTTTTTGCTTTTTCTTCCTTTCTAGAAGGAGAAAGCTGCGAGTAGCCGAGAAGGATGAAACACTAGACAACGCAGTCCTGTCCAAGACGAGCAACGTGCCCAGCCGTCACTTACTGTGAAACCAATATGTTTTAGGTAGCAAGCACACATCTGCAAGAACCCATCGCTACGGCCAGGGAGGTATCCCCAACACGCAGATAGGCAGTAAACAGAAGCACGTCTCGATTGCGTCAACATGCCGGGTGCCGAAACGGATGCATGTATCCGAGGGCTGATGAGACTTACTATATGGATGTCCATTAGAGTTCGATTTGACACCCGCCAAGGGCGTGTAAGCAGGTAGCCGTCGACCTCTCCTTCGGAACCAAGAAGGTGCCATCAGAAACAGCTAGGCGCCATCGATGGATGTGTCTGTCGGCCATGCGGTGTAACCAATCACGCATTGTCGTCGGAAATCATACAATATTTTATGGAGTATTGGCGCAAGCGGTTCCAATGGCTATGCACCAAGGCCTGTCCCTTCACTCTTGGTCAGCGCGCTTAGGCCTCTTCGCAAGTGGCTGTACGGCTGAAGCGTTTGACAATGGGACGAAATTGCTTACCGTACGGGTGGCTATAGACTTTTTTATACGATAGAATAACTTGACTCCTCGTATCGGGGCTGTTAGGTAGGTAGGTACCTAATTGCTGGTCGATCGCACTTGCACTATCGAAGCCGGACCTGCCAAATCCAAACTTGCGGTGACCCTTAGTAAAGAGCCAGCCAGTGTGGCAGGCTTCAGGCTTTTGGACGCCACACCATTTGCAGCGACGAAGCAGTTGCCGTCGCCAACAACCCTCCTGGCCAGAGAGTTGTGTGCGCGCGTGCTTGTGTGAGACTGCGCATTTCCCCCACGCTGGTCGGCCTCACGGCTGGTTGACTTGTCCATTCACCCCGCATTCGTCGCGTTAGTAGGTACTTCCTGAGGGCGCTCTCTCACGCCCACGAGAGAGCGACCGCTCTGCACAACCCTGCCATGCCACCGCCACCAAAGAGCACCGAAGACGTCCAGGTCGCTGCCTCCAACCAGACTCTAAATGCCTTCCTAGGCGGGCGCAGGCCGTCGTGGTACCAGAACACCAAGAGCACGACTGGTCTGAAGCCAAGGAAATCCACAGTCCGCCCAGTTTCTCAATCGAAAGCAGCCGAGAAGCGTGTGCGCAAAACCCCTGTTACGGAGAACGGGGACGGGGTCAAGGACGTGGCCCCAGACGACCAGAGAGCTTCGCAAAAACACGATCAGCAACTGGTCACGGCAGCACCAAGGTACGGCCACCCTTAGCTCCGGTCAGCTTATGGCTCTCGCTAACTTGCCTTACACAGAGACGGCTCACTCCTCCCTTCGCCGGCTCTGACAAACGAACTTAGCCCGGCCCTTTCAACTCGCCATGCGAGTCCAAGCGAACAGACGGGCACCGAATCATTCCGGACTGAGGATCGTAATACAGAAGCCGAACTGCGCGCACTCCGACAATCGCCTGCCGCGAGCCAGCCATCACCCGCCACGACAGAAACTCCTCAACCCGTTGATGTTGGCATGGTTCACATTGAGCATGGCCCAAAGCCCCGGCCGACCCAAGCGACTTCGGAGCCAGTTTCCTCTCAGGCCGGCTCGCCCACGGCACAGAGCGTTGCTCCTCCTCCCGTCTCGACAGCGTCGCCCAAACCCCAAACACCGACAACACCAGTCTCCGGCCCGACTGAATCCGTTGCTCCAAGAACGACAAATATTAGGCCGTCCTTAACCAGGAAAAGAACCAGACCCTCTTCCACTTCTGCCGACAATCGAGCGCCCCAGCGGCCTCGCACAGGCATGCCGCATGAACATTCAGCAATAACAGACCTCGCTGGGCAGTGGCAGCACTATTGCCAACAACTTGATAACAGAATCGCCGCTTGTGGTGGGTGGGCTAACTTGGGAAGTGGGATCGAGTCGCCTAGGTTCAAGTATCTTAGAGATGCTCTCTTAGCCGGCGATGGCTTTTACGTGCTCCTCCACCAGTTGTTGTGTCTTTGGTCCCTGGATGCTGATAGGGCGTACGGAACATTCCCGACTCTGGAACGGGCTACGATTGACCACGGATTCGGCTTTCTCACTAACATTCTTCGCCCCAATTCACTCCTAGCCTACAATTCCTTGGTATGGTTCGCGGAATTCCCAAAACCCGTGTCTGGGGATGGCATGCTTGCAATTCCTTCGTTGGCACCTCGTATTGGTACTTTCCTGACTGCATTTGTCCTACGCTGGGACCGAATGCTTGCTCAGGCAAAGACACGGAAATATCCATTGACAGCCTTCGAGCTGGGACCAACTCTGAATTGCGATTCGAGAATCTTGCAGGGAACTTTTTTCACAGTCAGTCGGAGGGTTGTTGGTATTGGGGACTCCGTTGCCGGGCAGCTGAATGCTGTCTTTTGTAAAGACCAGGAGGATGAAGCTCACCTGAGGGAAATCGGGGCTCCAGCAGATCTCATTCAAAAGTATCGACAGGAGCGGATTCGCCATTACTCAGACCTTGCTCGGGAGGCTAAGCAAGCAGGTGAGATGGGTTTCCCAGTGATTGATGCGCGGATCCCCCATGTGCTAACACTACCTTTAGAAACGAGTCGTTCACCAAGCGCGTCTTCCTCGGTACAACCTCAACGAGCGCAGACGTTTCCAACTGCATCGGCGCCACCAACCCCAACTTCCGGTTCCCCAGCTCAATCAGGGCAGATGCTTCCCAGTCAACTCATTGCACCGAACGTTGCCATGCCTATCCCTGCTCTTCCTAGATCTAATAGCATACCAACAGGCGTGCCCCTTCATATCCTCCAAGCCCAACAGCAGGCAGTTGGTCAGCATCCAAATGCCATCACTCAGATGAATCATCTCCAGCCAAACTCTCACCCATCATCGCCCCAAACCAACCCGTCGCCGATTTCAGTGAGCATGGCGCCACTTCCATCTCCAACACACCCCCAAGCGACGCAGGTGATGTCTTATCCTTCACCTCATTATCATCAGCAACATTTTCAACCGGCCATGCAACATGCCCCGCAGTTTGCACCGTCGCGCCAGTATCCGCAGCAATATCACCCTCAGCAAGCTCAACAGATTTTGCCAAGTCAGCGAATTCCTCACCAACCCCCAGTCCATCCACAGCATGTTCTGCCAAACCAACAGATTCCTTATGCCCTTCAAATCCCGCAGTCACAGCATGGGCGCCCTGTTCAGCAAGCCCATGAGCCACGGCATCCGGCTCCATCAATTGCACAACTTGGACAGAGCCAACGGGGTATGCTCCACATGCCCAATAATATACCTCCACATGCTGCGAACTCCCGGACAGTCTCAGCCAATGGTGTTGCTGATGCTGGGGGCGTCCAATATCAAAACCTACAGATCGCAGCACAACGAGTTCGGCGAATTCCTGAGCATGAATACCCCAGTAGCCCGTATGATTGGCTTTCTCACGCGTCAGCAGCGCACTTGTCAACCCTTCGGAGCCCAGAACGCAGAGCTGCGCGTCAGCTCCCGTCTCTTGTACGGCACTACCAACAAGTCTCTGACTTTGCGTTTGGGCCGATGAGATTTCCGCCTCAGACGGGTCCCAGAAGTCTGGGTTTTACTGTATCACATGATAGCTTGGCTAGAATACCGCTGGCTTTCGAGAGTGAGGTCGGCCTACCGGTTCGCTATTACGGAGATGGGTCACTTCGATATCGTTTACGGCTTTGTATGCGCCCCGAGTCCGATGATACAGTATCGCCATCGGACTGGGTGGTTTCCCCTACTCACTGGCCCCAGGCGATTTTCCCCGCCTTAAACGGCCAATCCCTGATGGTTCGCCGGAAGCAGCACTTTCACCATGATCTCCCAGTTGACCTGTCGGACTTGGTGGTTAAAGGGGATAATGTTGTCAGGATTAGTTTCCCCGATAAACCGGTCAACTACAAAAAGGGGATGACGTATTTCGTTGCCATTGAAATCGTGAGTACCATGTCGCACGACGTTGTGACGTCCATGGTATTAGAAGCACCCCCGATCTCAGCCGAGGAAACCGGAGCTGAGATTAAACGACGACTGAAACCGTCCCAGTCTGACGATGTCGTGGTCGAGGACAATACATTCTGCATCAATGTTGCAGACCCGTTCAGTTCCTCCTTGTTTGAAGTCCCAGTCCGTGGAGTTGAATGTAAACATCTGGATTGTTTCGACCTGGAAACATGGCTACAAACTCGCCAAGGAAAACCGGGCGGAGGACTCGAGGAGCCTTCAATGGCCGATAACTGGAAATGCCCTATCTGTTTCCTTGATGCTCGCCCAAGCAGCCTTCGCGTGGATGAATTCTTTGCTGGAGTACGCAAGGGCCTGCTTGCGCAGGGCTTGGGCAAGACGAAAAAGATCCTAGTTACGGCCGATGGTAGTTGGACTGCAGTTCCCGAACTGGACGATTCAGAGGACGAGTCCCCCATCCAGCCGAACCGTTCTGTCGGCGAGAGGATTAATCAGAAGAAAGCCACAGCACCGGCGAACATCATTGAGATAGATGATGACTGATGTCAATACTGACGTCCCGGGAATTCGAATGCTCGCATTCGATACATATGCTGGCTAGGCCAGGGCCCAATTCCGCAGCGCCTTGGCCCCAATTGAACGATTGGAATCAAAATTATTCTATTGGAACAGCTGTTTTCCATATAGAGAAAATAACGTGTGTTACTCATCAATGTGTGTTTTATATCTATACCCGTGGGTTCTTGCTAGCTAGGCGTTTATGGGTATTTGAGACGGTTTTGCTGGTTTACCAGCTGACATCCACTGTGTACATTTTGGCATGAATGGGGGGGGGGGGAAAGGGCTGGTTCTCGTACAAATGTGACCTAAACCAAGGGTTTGGACTGCGCTTGCGACAGCTTGAGCACGAGTTAGGATGACCTCAGAGCTGCCAGCCCTGCTCATCTTCTGAGGCTATTCGAGGAGGGAAATGGAAGATCTCTCGTGGATACGAGATGTCCTGTTAATGACGGTCATGACCTGGGCGAAAATTTAAGAGTGAAGGCTTCCTTCCCCAAATATACAGTGGGACAGGTGTATTGTGGTTGTGAAAATACTCTAGTGATCAAGACTAGTTTATGTCCTACGTGGAAGAGGGGTCTGAAGAAAGGAGCAGTGTGTTTTGCCAAAATAAGCCTTACCAAATGGATATCCATTATTGACCAACAGTCATCAAGAAAAGATGCCCTAATCGTGTATGTGTGAAGTCTGTTCCCACTGCTTAAGAGAACATAACTGTTTTAGGGGGGCACCAGCTCAGCACCAATGCCATCTATTTCAGATGCAAACAGAAGCTAAATCTATCCAATCATTGTGTCCGCTCTTAGATCTTCGCCTTCACTTCAACCGTATCCCTACCACTGGGAACCTTGGGATGATTTCCTGCTAATTGCAGGCCCGTGATCTTCTCCAGTTCATCCACAGCCTCATAAGCTTTGCCCAGATGTACCTTGATGGTCCGGAAGCCCTGATTCTTCGCCTGCTTTAGGTTTTCGCCAATATCGTCCAAGAACACCACGTCCGACGGCGCTACGTCGGGCAAGCCCCGGCCCTTGGCGTTCTTGTTGACCAGCTCCAGCGCGAGCTGGTAGATGGCAGGGTCAGGCTTCCGCAGGCCGACGTGGGCCGAGGAGACGAACACGTCGAAGATGCTGCGCACGGGGTCGTCGAAGTAGTCCTCGCAGTGGAGGGCGTGGCCCGGTGGGAAGACGACCGTGTTGCTCAGGGCGGCCAGGATGTACCGCCCGCTCGCCTTGAGTTTTTGCAAGGCGGGGAACATCCACGGGTCCGGGAAATTGGACGACGACATCATCGTCTCGAAGAGCCACTCGCCGTCCACGTCCGGGAGCTCGGGTACTTCCTCGGGCAGCTTTGGGTCCTTGGCCTGCTCTCTGCGGTAGAAGTCCCGCCACCTGGCTGTGTCGTGCAGGTCTTGGTTGAACGCCTTGTAGAAGTCCTTGTCGATTTTCATCTCACCCCGCTCGACCTTTTGCCATGAACCGTTGGGGGCGGTTCTGGAGATGGAGTAGTTCACCCATCCGGGTGGTATGCCTAGGCTGACTTCATAATTTAGGATGACCTGGAATGGAGATTTTACCTGGATTGGGCGTTAGAATGACGAGAAGTCTAAAAAAAGAAAGGGAATGGCTTAAGTGTTGATTAATTTCGAGAGGGCATTGGATTACTTACACAAACACCCCCAATGTCAAATAAGAGGACTTTGGGTTGGTTGGGAGGTGACATATTTGGGTGGGCGTTGACGGGGATTAGAAGATGACGAATTGCCCAATAGGTTGTGTCTGATAGTAATATTCACGAGCGATTAAGATGTTATCGTGGGCGAATTCAGTTTGATCTGACTACATTGCACTGGCCAAACCGTGAGGGAGTCTCTAAAGGCAACATCCATCTCAAGGTGCTTCTTATCCGAAGTACCTCGGCACGGGCAAGGAGGCACACTGGCGATGCTGGAAACTGGCCCGTGTACCCAAACTAGTACCTCTTTGGAATTGGAGAAGTTTGCTTAAACGATGAAGATGATGAATCTCAATAGGTCATGCCGCTTGCCTCTCTAGGCATTGACCTAAAGAGGCATGCTCCCATCTAGGCCCTTCTCAACATAGGAACAGATACTGGCACTTGGGTCAAACGTCCAAAAGGAACGAGTTGGCTCGAGAATCTCCATCAAGCAAGTCAAAATCAATCTGCCAAGCTCCAAACCATCCAGTGCTCCTGGCTACCCTGTAGCACACATGTGGGGTTATTTGCCTAGGTCATGTGATTCGTCCCCGACCCTTCTGCAGACGTTTTGACAACTTTCTCGAAATGTGGGGCCAACCACGAAATGTGAATCTTAGGGCTTGAAATTTCCCCCACCAAAATTTACACTCGCTGTTTGATCTGTCTTTCAACAACCAGCACTCATCATCAAGAGTTAGCCGTCGTTGGTCAATACCGTCACAATGGTAAGTTAGGCCTATCTTGAAGAGATTCTCATGTTTCTCTCTCAATTGCACTGGCAGAAATGCCATATATTGTTTTTGCTCGGGGTTTAGAGTCATCGCAAGTTGCTTCGGAAGGAGGACGAGCAAATCTGAAGCGCAAATTGCTGACTCGAGGATGTTTAATAGCCTTTCCACAAGTTGGTTAAGAACAGCGCGTACTACAGGTAAGTCATTCGGGATCTTCAAGAAAAAAACCACACGGTCGCTAATTGCAATCTCGTTACAGTCGCTACCAGACCAAGTACAAGCGCAGACAGCAGGGAAAGACCGACTACTACGCCCGCAAGCGCCTCATCACCCAGGCCAAGAACAAGTACAATGCCCCCAAGTACCGCATGGTCGTCCGCTTCACCAACAAGGACATCATCACCCAGATCGTCTCTTCCGAGATCTCTGGTGACAAGGTCTTCGCCGCTGCCTACGCCCACGAGCTCAAGGCCTACGGTATCAAGCACGGTCTGACCAACTGGGCTGCCGCCTACGCCACCGGTCTCCTCCTCGCCCGCCGTGTCCTGAAGAAGCTCGGTCTCGATGAGGACTTCAGCGGTGTTGAGGAGCCTGATGGTGAGTTCACCCTCACCGAGGCAGCCGAGACCGACGACGGTGAGCGCCGCCCCTTCAAGGCCTTCCTCGACATTGGTCTTGCCCGTACCTCCACTGGTGCCCGTGTCTTCGGTGCCATGAAGGGTGCTTCCGACGGTGGTCTTCTGATCCCCCACTCCGAGAAGCGTTTCCCCGGTTACGACATGGAGACCAAGGAGCTCGATGCCGACACCCTCCGCAACTACATCTTCGGTGGCCACGTCGCTGAGTACATGGAGACTCTGGCCGATGATGATGAGGAGCGCTACCAGAGCCAGTTCCAGCAGTACATCGACGACGACGTCGAGGCTGAGGGACTCGAGGAGCTCTACACCGAGGCCCACGCCGCCATCCGTGAGGACCCCTTCAAGAAGGTCGAGGGCGAGGGCCCCAAGAAGACCAAGGAGGAGTGGAAGGCCATCTCCCTCAAGTACCGCACTCCCCGCTCCACCAAGGCCGAGAAGGAGGAGCGTGTCAAGGCCAGAATCGCAGAGCTCCTGGCCGAGGAATAAGCTGCTGTTTCTGTCTAAAAATAAAATTGCATCTTTCGTGGCTTTGGGTTTGGAGTTTCGAGGGCCAGGTCCGTTATCATGTTCAGATGAATACAAAAGATATCACGCCTCGCGTCTAATTTGATTGGTTAAATTTGTGCTCCGTAAACTATACCATCTCACAATTGCGCTTCCTGTTATGATTCTTGTGAGAGCGCAGGTAGGCTCGTCCCAATGCGTGTGCTTCTTGTTCATATTGCTTTTGGATAGTTGAGGATGCGTGGATTTGCTGCGTCAAACCCCAGTTTGTGTAACGTAGGTTATTATGTAAATTTCTTCGGAAAGAGTGTGGCATTCCGCATGTCAATTACCCTTGGGGGTGCTGGTACCTCCACGCAATTGCCGAGATTCTATTATTAGCGATTATTCGGTCTTCTGCTGTCACAGGGAACCGTTGTAGACGATTTCCGGAACATGCCTGCTTGTAATTTTCCGAGTTGACTACCTAGCAGTATCCCGATACATCCCCGAAGCATGGCCTGTTCGCGCCTCGCGTCATAAATGGCCGTGTGGGATTGTCAACGGCGTGACAAGGGAGCAGGGAACAACCTACCTGTGCTACTATTTTATTGATAAGTCAACTGGCCTGGACCGGATAAAGATAATCGAAGGTAGGCCTGGTAGGGTGGTTATTGACTTCCTGGTTCCGCATGGTGCGGTAAGAGTATCATTTGCCACAGATCAAATGTTGGAATGGAACAGATCCAGTGTTATAGATCCCGATCTCGCTCTGTTCCGCCTGAGTAGGAATTCGACAATAAATTTGTCATGAGAACGTCAAATTTCAGAGGAAAATGCCTCTACCTCTTGAGTGGAGATCTCGGAAACTGGGACTAAAGAGGTTGGCAGGCATCCGCCGAGGCCGACGATAGCAACAGAAACAATGGGGGTTGGCACTCTTCAAAATATGTCGGTGTACATGCTGCTGACCTACCAGCGCTCGTTGGGTTGGTCTCAGTAACCTCGGACCGTAGGTTTGATCCATGCGGACATGATATGTGATCATATATGATCGGTATCTCTCAGGTGAGGCGAACATATAGACACCGCATTAAGAATGAGCAAGGTTGCGGATAGGGCAGACAGCCTTCCAAAAGGGGCTTTAGAAGGATTTCTAAGCAGTAAAATGACGCTGGATGGGTGTGGACAGGTGGGAGAGGCGACTGCGCTTGGCGATGATGTGCGGCACGATTCCTCATCTTGTGGGCAAACTACGTAACCGGAACGGCCTGAAGCTGGATGCTGGGAGGCGATGGTTGATAGCTGAGTACATGTGTCGAAGGGTCGCTACCAGGGTGGGTGCCTTTCCGCAGTAGCGGGATATATTGAATCGAGGTGCTGGCAAGTACCGATGCTGCTACCCGCAGTACCCGTTATCAGCAGGGCAGTGGAGTAGCATTGGATGGAACCAGCTCTCCAAGTCACACGACTTTTAGACTACCTGCTAAGCTACTACCAATACTAGCACCCTGGACTCCATACATCCAAACTCTCCCGGACGGCGTCTCCTTCGTCTGAAGGCCCGTTCGCGGGCAGCTGCACGGCGAGCCCGTCGACAAGCGAAGTGCTGCGGCTGACGATGGCACTAGCTTGACCAGCAAGCATGTCTCGTCTTTTGGTGCAGGCTGACCAAGATGCGGCGTAATATACCGCCGCCGTCCATGCCAGGACCAGTTCGCTCGACCCCAGACTTTGTCATCATTTGGATCGCGGCCATTGGCCACGGGTTCTCGAGGTGGGCGCCACCGGTCGCGCTACAATGATGTCTTTGGTGGTCCAGGCTGCCCTACCCCGCCAAGGATCCAGGCCAGGATGTGCTGTAGTTGGCTGGTAACCTGGATAAATAATTACCTTAAGGAAGGCCCCGTCCACCTTTGTCCTTGGCGCTGGGTTGGCTACACCTCGAGACATCTTTGATCCTCTCGCAACCGCCAGAATATCGAGGCTTAAAAAGAAAAGAGCAGTCTGAGCTTGCCCTCTGGGGCCTCAGTCTAGTCCCGACCCCAACTCTCCTCCTTTTCGGTTTCCACCATCATCCTTAACCGCATCTTTATCCTGCAGCTGGGGCATCCGATAGAGCCTGGTTGGCATTATGGAGCAGGTCCACGGAGTTGATGTCAGTTGGATGACACAGGCCTCCCCCAAGGGTATGTTGTATTTTGTCGCATCAGAATGGACGCCTTCGCTTTGTTCTCCCCGATGTGGCTGGCCATGCATTGCTAATCAATCTCTCGAATTACCATAGACAAAATTCTTAGGAAAACCCCATCCGCCAGCGATTCTCCACTGCCCCAACAGATCCCTCGAACACCAGCGACGAACCCCTCGAATTCGCCGGCATCGGCCGAATCCAAGGCCAATGGCTCACTGGGAACATCGCCGTCACCAAATGGCGCGGGAAATGCAAGGAGGAAAACTCGTTCGGGTTCGGTAGATAAGAGCAATGGCCCAACTGGGCCGCCTCACCGGCGGAACTCTTGGTTCTCCAACATCTCTGCCAAGTTTTCCGGGTCCTCTGCTCAGGCTGGGAATACCGCTCCGGCCAGTACGAATGCCCCGATTCCGGAGAAGGAGGACGATTCAATAGCACAACCGCCGCCGCCACCTGTCACCCACTCGAGAGTTCCTCCGGCCAGTGGATCAAGGAATCCGGTGCTTCCACCAGCTGCCAGGTCGGAAGGAAATGGGCCATATACCCCAGCTCCGCCGAAGAACAGCCAAGCTGGCTTCTTAGGAGTCTTCCGGAGGCTATCGTCCTCGTCTGGCGGATCTCTCGGCCCAGGAGGTAAACTAGGGCATGGCCTTGTCGAACGCAGGGTGTTGAACGTGGACCATCGCCGCGAGAGATGTCCCATTTCAGAGCTGAATGGTGCCAAGTTACGGAGGGTTTCTTTTTGCGTGGATGTTGAGATTGCACCCATGCCTAAGTATTCCGACGGAGAGACACAGGCTAAGGCTCCCGTGGGTACTGCGCAGAAGAAGAAGATGACGGAGGCGGGTGAAGGAGAGGCCCTGAAAAACCCCAAGGCTGTAGAGGAAGCAAAGGAGGCCAACGGAAAAGTCCCCACGCCAGCCGAGAGCGTGGTCAGTAATGGTAACAAACCCTCAGACAGCGCCAAACCAGACTTGGACATCATCGACGAGTCCACTCCTATACCGGACGCTGCGAAACCAGAGCCTGAAAAGGAGACTACCCGAAAGAAGGAAAAGAAAAAGAAGAGCGAGGAAGAGCGCAAAGCTAGGAAAGAAAAGAAGCGCAAACTCGCCGAAGCCAATGGAACTATTCCCATGGAGATTCGCTATGACAGCAGCGATTCATCTACCGAGCCCGGCAGCACGCTTAACGGGGTAGTCAAAACAACATCAATACCGACGACAAATCCAGTCAGGATATACCGTAGATGTTGCCAGCTACGGGAGACACCCATTCTAAAGAAGATAACCGAGCAGCTAATTAACGCCACTCCCTCTGCGCACTTGGGCGTGGTGAACAAGCTGGATCTAACCGGCTACACTATGCAATTGGAAGATCTCATCACGCTTGGGGATTATTTTGCAGTTGTGCCAGTACGCGAGGTTATTCTGGAGAATTGCAACCTCGGTGATGAGGGCCTGAGGGCAATTTTGGCCGGCCTTCTCGCTGCGAAGGTTCCTGATTACAGGCGCCGGAAGCAGAAACAAGACCTGCAGGAACAGGGTGGTGTCGTCGAGCGCCTGGTTTTGAAGGACAACAATATTGGCCCCGATGGATGGAAACACCTCTGCCTATTCATCTACCTCTGCCGTTCGTTGAAGTTTCTAGACGTCTCCAACCTCCCACTACCCCGGCAGGGATCTACACAGCAAAATGGACAAGCCATCAACGGACACCAAATTCCCAAAGGTATTTCCGAGGTCTTATCGAAGTCATTAGGTGAGAGGCTAGGCGGGTCTACACTTGAGCTCATCAATCTCGGAGGCACAGAGCCAACGACGGAGCAGCTGGGCGTGATTATCGATGGTCTTGTACAGTGCGGCGTCCGAAGACTCGGTTTGGCTAATAACCATATCGACGAACAAGGAGTGTCCCACATCTCGCGTTATCTCGCCGCCAGGAAATGCGAAGGCTTGGATCTCAGTGGGAATGATCTGAAAGACCATATGGAACAGATCATAGCGCCGATTCAGGAGACGGATCCATTGTGGGCTCTCAGCCTATCCGGTTGCAACCTCAACCCTTCTTCCCTCTGCAAGATTATGCCTACCTTGATGAAGCTAGAAAACTTCCGGTTTATTGACTTGTCGCACAATCAGGACCTTTTCCAATCAACCCCCAGTGCTGTGGGTTTGTTGAGAAGGTAAGTAACAAGTCTCACATTTGTCAATCGAGAATCAAAATACTAACAGCTCCAAACAGGTACTTGCCCAAGATGAGCCCATTAAAACGCATTCATCTCCAGGATGTAGCCATGACTTCTGAACAGGCTATTGCGCTAGTGGAAATTCTGCCCGAAGTCCATCAATTAGCACATATCAATCTCCTCGACAACCCTGAATTGGTGGCGCTGGCAGATGCCAGAACTGAGGAGGCCCAAGAAGAGGCATGCGCCCTATATGCATCATTGCTAGCAGCCTGTCGAGTTTCGGAGAGCATCATCTGCGTTGACATTGAAGTTCCGAGCGAACAGTCCGGCGAGATTGTCAAGGCCATGGCCAAGCAAGTTGTGGCCTACTGCCTCCGAAACATGGAGCGTATACCCGATCACGACGTGGGCGCGGCCATAAGCGTGGCGCTCAACGAAACTCAACGTGAAAGGGGCGAATCCAAATCCTCAGCGTACCCAGATGTACTTGTCCATCTAGTCGGACACGACGTTCTCGATGAAAACGAGAGTGTCGACGACGACGGCTCTGCCCCTGATGATGATTATGTCATTGGAGGCACTGGCCTAGTTAAAGCCCTGACATGCTGTCTCGAAAACCGCGGCGATGTGTCGAGCGGGCAGTATGGAGAATTTATTGGCGAACTGGAAGAGGACGAGACAGAGGGCTCCAAGCTTGCGGCTGGCAGAAAGGCCAAGGACATGTCGAAGCATCTTCTGGCTGGCGCCCGCAAGATTCGCATGCGCCTCCAGCCCGCCCTCACCAGGGCAAGAGCACACCACCCACGTGATGAACAGAACCTGCGCAAGCTCGTTTTCCTGGACGACACTCTTCAGGGTATCATTAAGCGATTTGAGGATGAGTACCCGGACACCAGAGAGCCGATTGAGGTATTGGGAGAGCCGGCAATATCCTCGAAGAGTCATGTGGAAATACTATCAGCATCTCCTCCAGGAGCTGAAGACAAGGGTGCCATATCTGATGGTGAAGACGAGTCAAAGATTCAGCCACCAAGACCTCTGTCTCGATCAAACTCTGTGCTGTCCAAATTACTCGCAGAGGAGGAGGCGCAGGTTCTACGTGTCGGCCACCGGTTCCGATCTGGCCTCTTTACACAGGAACAGATGGATGTCCTGAGCACAGTTGATGACATTGGCAATGACCCGAAGCATGTAACGCTCCTCACGGGTATTGCTGATGATGTTGGGGGTGAGCTCCTCGAACTGGTCAAGCAGAAGGGTGTTATCCGCGCGTTCAAGGAAGATCGGGATATCGTCTTCAAGTGCATGCAAGAACACGATCCAGATCACTGGGACAGCTTTGTCGAGTCTCAACGAAAAGCTCGTGCCAACATCACAGTACCTACAAGCGACGCCAAGCCGACGGTTGAAACTCAGCTCGCGGATGAAAGCGCCATCATCGACTGAGTCAACCTAACCTATATTGTCCGCCTGTCACAGAAACATGCCAACTTGCTCTTATCCACGGCCGTGCTACACTGCCGTTAGTATCACTATTACTTGTATCAAAAAGCAGATTATCTTCTTCTTCTTCTACGAATATACGAGGGGGCCTCAGTAGTCGCTGCTCTCTGCTTTCCCAGTCCAGACTGGGGGGTCTCGTCTTCTGCTTGTATTCTTCTCTCTCTTTTGCAGCATGATTATCACGTATTTTTTTAGCAATGGGGCGCATTGGGGAGGCATAAACAGCAATGACAATTTGGACATGATAGGTTTTGTTTTTTATGTTTGGGGTCCTTTTTATGTTGTCTGGGCCTCATCGATCCGATCGCTTGGATGGGATGGAATGGAATGTAGCTGTTTCAATGAATGAATGGCATCTGGCGGTATTCTATGCCGTGCAGCTCAGACTCTGCTCCCTCGTTCTCACTTTTCATATCTTGCCTGATGGATTGCCTTGCTGCTTGGTCATTTAGCATATCAGCTGTTTCTTGTCAGGGTGGGGTCTCGTCTCTCGGCGTTAAAGTCGCTCAAGCTTCGTGTTCGGGAAGATGCATGATGTTTTGGCTGGGGTAGTGTTAGACACCCAGTTTAGGTGGTTGTCCAAAGGGCGGTGGAAGTCCTAGACTTGCTGTGAATCTGCTTGGTATCATGAGAATATCGGTGTTAAGCGGCAAAACCGACGTTATGGGGCCAGAATATTACTGATATTTAGCAAACCAACCACAGAAAATAAATAGAGAAAAACATTCTTATCGCCAACAAATCACCAGACAACATCTTCCTACATACCAATAACTTCCTTTGCCCTCAATATCCCATCCATATCTAGGGTAGGTGCATGAGTGCATGAGAGTGGTGTATTCACATGACAAGTCACATGATAAGATGTGCAATGGGCTGACCCCTGTTTCCAGTTCCTGTTTTTGGGTTGTGCCACTGGATTGGCCTTCGCGCCACAGTCGTGGGTCGGCTGGTCATCATTACGTCTTTTCTCACCTGTATTGTGGCTATGATGTAGCCCATGGCTGAGATACAGGTTTCGAGGCTCATGAAACTATGTAATGGGCCGGCGGGGGGATTTCGCTCCCAAACCCACCCGATAAGATGGCTCAATTGAGACAACTCGACGGGTTATGAGACCGCTCTGGTTTCTGTCCGCCCGTTGAGGCAGGTCTACAATCTGGGGAAGCTGGCCCAGGCTGGTCGGCACATTTGCCCAGGGAGTTGTTTCCTGGCCTAGGCCGAAAGCAGGATCGAACGATCGCCCAGCGCGTCTTCCGTGGGCGGAACGCGTCGGCGGCCGACCAAAATTATTTGGGCCAAGGCACGGCGTCCGTAGCACTATGTAACTAGGCGCAAAGTAAAATTGTTCTTCAAACTTTTTCTTTTGGCAATGCGAAAACGAGGACCTCCATCGAAGGCCCTGGAGGACCCGGGACAGAAGGACGATGGAGCGAAATTAAGGGCAATTACAAACCGATGATTGTTATTCCATATTTCCCGTATAACGAGCATCTTGGCGTAGGAGTTCGGAGCCAGGCCATTGCCAGCGGTGGAGTCGCCCCCCAGTCCGGACTCCAGCTCAGCACCGCACCACCGTTTAGTGGGAGAAGGTAAGCACGAGATACTGCACATACCTCCTGCCTCACAGGGGGGGGACCTTGGCGGAATTTCCACTTTCTGGAACTGGGTTTCTGGACAGATTCGTTTCTCTACCCCATCACCTACCCGCGCGACTCTGCTGCGACCCGGACATCCGTCGAGGTTGAATGTAGACGATCCATTGCCCTCTCCTGCTCTTGGCCAATTCCGTCCCATTCTGCAATTGCAGCCTAGGAGACTTTCCCGCACGCGCGATTACAGTGATCAGTGACGTCTACGATCATCCCCAACCGATAGCCCGGAGCCACCATGTCGTCCCCAACATCCTCCTCACACAGCGGCAAGCGCAAGAGAAACGCCACAAGCCAGCTAGATGTGCCAAATGACGCGCTCGACAACCTCCAGGCGTCCTCCCGGGATGCCTCTGCGGAGGAGGGCGACACAACGGCCCCCGAGTCTGAGCACCGGCCCAATGCTAAGCGACAGCGAGCCAACAACAGGCTCGACGAGGCTGCTGCATCCTTGACAACGGCTGATCCTGGCGAGCCCAGCGACACCACCGAGGCCAGCGTCGACATTGCCGAGCGGGTTGGTCGCAAGGGCCGCAAGAACTCCAATGCCAATGCGGCCGAGACCGAGAAGATGCCTCCTCCACCAATTGGCAAGATGATCCATCCCGCGGGCGGTTATCGAACCAATGCACCACCCGTTGGCCGTCCTGTGAGAGTCTACGCCGATGGTGTCTTCGACATGTTCCATCTTGGGTGAGTGAAATTACGTTTACTTCTACGTCTTTGACAGCTTCTGACAGCTTCCCAGTCACATGCGCCAGCTTGAGCAAGCCAAGAAGGCTTTCCCCGACACCACTCTTGTAGTCGGAGTTACAGGTGACTACGAGACACACCAGCGCAAAGGCTTGACTGTCATGTCCGCCAAAGAGCGCTCAGAGACCGTGCGACATTGCAAATGGGTAGACGAGGTCATCGAGGACTGCCCATGGATTGTCACACCCGAGTTTCTCGATGAGAACAAGCTTGACTACGTCGCCCACGATGATCTTCCCTATGGCGCTGCCGAGGGTGATGATATCTACCAACCCATAAAGGAGGCGGGCAAGTTCCTCGTCACCCAACGCACAGAGGGTGTCAGCACTACTGGCCTCATTACCAGGTTAGCACGTTCCATTACGAAAAAAAAAGGGATACTCTCGGTCTCCTGGATGAGAAGTTGAGCTAACCTAGCACATAGAATTGTTCGAGACTACGAAAAGTATATCGCGCGACAATTCAAGCGTGGAACTTCGCGACAGGAACTTAACGTTAGTTGGCTCAAGAAGAACGAGATGGACTTGAAGCGCCATGTGCAGGAGCTGCGTGAAAACATTACCAACAACTGGACGTCGACTGGTGTGGAGTTGAGCCGGGAGTTGAAGCAATTCTGGCCCGCTAGCCGACCACAGAGCCCTGCCCGAGCCAACAGTGCCAACAGTGCCTATGGTAATGACCTGGCAAGATCTCCCACTAGCGCAGGGGCAAACTCCAAGGAGTTCCTCACAGGCTATGCCGTTGGTCTTGCTGGTGGTATCAGATCATGGGTGAGGACATGACCCCTGAACGAACTGTTGGTCAAACAAACTGCTGACAACGATTTGCAATAGATGACCAAGAATAAGAGAACAGTGGGTGATAGCCGCCCTGTCAGCGACGATGAGTCTGACGAGAGCGATGCTAATGCCAATGCGAACGCCAACGCGAACGCAAACGGCAAGGGCAAGTCCTCGGAGCCCGTCAAACTATAGCTTTCAGCTGGAGGATGGAAGACACATGACAACCTAACCTGCCACGTCGGGGGGAGCTAAAACACAATATTTTGGAATCTCGGAGAACTCCACAGTGGAAAAAGGATCCAAGGACGGTCCGGTCATGAAACGGGGTGCTGGTCAGACATACCACTGACTGTAGGAGCACATAGATGGGCACATAATCTTAACTTAACGGCGTTTTGGTCGGTCAGGTCGAATCACGCATATCTGAAACACAGATCCTCTTCGTCTCGTTGGTTTAAATTGCGGTGATGTGTTATTTGGGGGCCGACAGAACAAGCAAAGATTCCTTCAGATATCGACAACTCACCTCCGGGTTAGGGGCGTTTGTATGTGCTTTGCCCCTTTTTGGCCCCCTTTCCCCCCCTTCAATAGCCCTTCGGCTTCGGGAGGAACATGTCTAGTTTGTCCTGGAGTGTGTTGGTTAGTTAGGTGGTTTGCCTCTCATGACGGCCGGCCCGTCCCGGCGCATGTTGGCATGTTTGTCGTCCGTGAGTCGTTGCTAGTTGCCGACTTGTAGATGTTGGTCAGTCTAACCTAAGCCGTTCCTCAAGGGATGCGCTGATGTGAGAGGCAGTAGATTAAAGAAAGCAAAAAGGAGAGAAAGGAGAGAACAGTTTGTCCCATGCTTCTCGAATCGCACTCAGGGAAGGTTTTCCAAATTAGCCGCCCGCGCTTGTATCATGAAATGTCATCGATCCTTGGCGCGATGTAGATGCACGATGTGGCTCGAAAATAGGAGGGAGGAGAGCCGATGCAACCCAACCGTAAGCAGGTACCAGAGTGGCAGCGTGGCATCGTCATTTATTTTAGGGCTCACGTCTGGATAAATTGGGAATACAATTCCACATCTGGCCCAAGACGGGGATACGTACGCGTCCAGCAGCCACGTACCATGCTCAGGGCAGCCCGATGGAGCATGATTAATTATCCGGCACTTGGGGATGATGAGAAGATGATGACGACTGAGAATCCTTCTCATGACAAGTCGCTGCTGCCGCTGTTGCTGGGTGCTCTGCTGGCAGGCGGGTCGTCTCTTGCTGACACGCAGGTCGGTAGTGCTTTTGTATTTTAGTGTTCATTATCCGCATTGATTGCCATAATTACATCGGGCCCAAAAGCAAGGTAACGGGGTCAGAGGCAGACATGGGGGGAGGACCACAGCCAAGATGCGTGAGCCTTGCAGATCTCCCAAGTTTCATGATACGAGGTGGTGGGCGCGATCCAAATATGGGGAAACCAGCTGAAATATGCACCAGAGTGGGAGGAAGGATGGGGCAGAGGCATCGGCAGTGAGCAGCAGCAGACTAGAACCTGATGGTGATGAGGAGGCGTTTCAGCGCTGGTGCTGTGCAGGCGACACACACACACACCCCTCCCTCCCCATCCGTGCGAACGGTTGATGCGATTCCCGGCGCTGCGGGAGAGCCGAAAGGCTACGTCTGCCTTGGGCGTGACATATTGGGGGCGAGCGGGAGAGGATTTCCTGGTTCGATTCCCCAATTGCAGGCGCTAAGGTTGCTCTCCCTTCCTCCTGCAAGGAGTCCTACATGTAGGGCTGTCCTGATGTGGCTTGTAGGGACTTGCGCCCAAGTCCCATAGTATCGCATAGTAATGGCAGAGGGGCGCGATGCCCAAAAGTCCCCAGAGACAGGTGCCGAGTGTCGTTAACAAGCCTGTGCCGCCTGGGCCTTCGCGGCTGGTTGCCCATGCCACCATCACCACCACCTGCAACGCCCTGTGCGACTGTGATGTGGTGATGTCAAGCCGGGCCGTGGTGGCTAGTGCCCTGGAACCACCCGAAAACCTAACCTCTCCAGTCCGTGCTGCGGCACATGGGGCCCTAGCTTGCCTTGCCCTGCTACCTACATATTGCCTGCCCAGATGGGCGGTAGGGTGGTGGTGACAAAGGGCTGGGCAGAATAACTGCAAGATCCCAGATACCGACAATCGGGGGCAATTTCTCTTGCTTCCGAGTGGGAGGGACGGCCTTCTGGGCGACCTTGCGGAGGGGCGGAGAGATTTCCAGTTTCAACATTGTCGACGGCACGAGACCATGATACTACCCAAAGGCTTGGCTTCACCGCTCACTTTCTCGCAGGTCTCGTCTAGAGCTTGGAAAGGGTAGTATCCCGATGATAATTACAGTACAGACCAATTTAAAACATCACTAGAATAGAAGTTGGTTGAAGGATGGTGAAGTTGACGCCAATCTCACCAAGATTCAGCATATGCTGGGGCTATGCCGTCAGTCTCCTTTAATGAGATGCTCAACTATCACCAAATAGACGCCGACTTGAAGGATGAGGGAGTTCAAGCCAATCTCACAGATAATTGGTATGTAGGTTGAACGAAGCTGGTGCGGAGGTCAGAGATGCACCGGGCATCCCGCCCACCAATTGTGGTCAAAATCATCCTGCTGGTGCCAAAGCCAGAAAAAGGAGGGATGGATAGAGCGTAGAATCTTCCATCAATTTGATTTTCCCCTTTCTCTCTTGGTTTCAGGACACGAGACCTCCTGAATCGATCGATCCTTGAGCACGGGGGAGTGAATATTCAGCTGAGGCTTGATTCTAGCCGCGAAGCGCACCAGGGATGTGACCCTCCTATCCGATTTGCTTCCCGGACAGTTCTTGGATAGTATAAGCGGTTTTGGCCCCCGTATCAACCAGGGCCCCAGGCTGTGGCTTGTATCGCCCTTCACGTCCGAGTGTGGCCAAAGCACAGAGTACGGAGATGATGGGATAGCCGGGTCCGGACGGCTGGTTCCTTGGGCTGGGAGGAATCCGGGGCTCGAATGTGTGTGGCAGCCGAAAAGTCGTGGGATCCAAAAATAGGACACACTGGCGGGGGTTCACCAGCGGACGGCGCGGCTGTGCAGTCAGTAATCAGCATCTGCTGCTCTCAGCATGTAATCGTGAAATTCGAGGTTTCAGGGAAGATGAAACGCGCAACGTACGTAATCATTTGTGCATAGAGTGGCATGAGACTGTGATGTGAGATGGAAGCTATTTTGGGGAGCGGTCTCATTCACCTGCGAGACAATGAATGAATGGCTGGCTGGCTGCATCTCGGTCTTGCGTATGCCACATCCATACCTGTGGGTAAGGAAGTGGAGGTGGTGCTGGTTGGCCCTGGCCCGGATGCTGGCCGAGTCCACAGGCTTTTGGGAATGAGAACCTCCAACAAACAACAAGGAAGAAATGGTCTTTTGGTCGCTAGCGACCCCTGCGTATGCTGCCGAAGTCGTATTAGGCATCGTCTATGTCGCCTAAACGGTCGTCTTACATGCCCAATCTCCAACGCTTGGCTTATTTGCTTGTCTACCTTCTCGTTGGTCGTAGATGTTAGCGTTCCTATGCATGAACTCGGATAGGATACAATAATGTACCATTGTTGTTGGTCCCCGCGTGCATCACTGCGGGCCCGGGCTCGGACATGACATTCAAACGCACCGTGGTAAATTACTCAATACCACCATGCATATCGGAAGAGTTATTGCCTGCCAACCAAATGCCTAGGCGAGTGAGCCAATCACGGAACGAAGGGCCCCCCTCGCCTATTGGGCAGAGTGCTTTGCATGGCACCTGGCACAGGCTGCAAAAGGACGAACAGGACTTGGCGAGGTGTGATTGATATGCGTCGTACATATGACTGGATGCAGGGTGTTAGCCCGAGATCGTCTGCCGCACCCTCTCGCGTGTTGGATTTGGATTAGACCTGAGTTGGTTTGACGTGCTTGTTGCCTGCACAGAGGCAGCTGCAAGGGGTGGTTGGTGGTGGAGGTTGGGCGATGGATGTTGGCTGCTTGGTGACAATGGTTGTGGTTGTGGTTGGTGCTGGTGTGCAGGATGGAATGGGGTGAGCGTGCGTCAATGTGCCTGAGAGCAGTAGCAGTAGCAGGTGCGAGCGAGCAACAGCTAGAGGGGTACCTGCCTCGCATTGAGGTTGAGGTTGCACCTGCCCGAGCTTCCGTCTGACTTACCCTACGGTACCTGCAGCAGCGATCAAGCTACTCTTCTTCCTTCCATCCATCATCCTACACACACCCGAGACGCACACACGATGAGCCCGGATCACGATTTTGTCGACACATCCATCGTGTTGCGCGGCAAGCTCGCCCAATAGCGTTTTCCCTCATGTGAGATGGAGCCACACACAGTTATTTTGGGGCCAGGTCCCCATTCCCCCACCGAGCGACCCGCCTCTTTTTTCATTGCATCTTATGGCATCCCCTGCCAAATCTCACGTCGGCAGGGCGCTTGTTGCTGACCCGGACCAATCATCACGCAAAAAAGAGCCGCCTTTCTCCATCGCCCAGCCCTCCCAAGCCTTGGCTTTTTTTACTTTGGCTTCCCTGCCCTGCCTCGGCGGCTAGAAGCCTTGGCCAAGAGGAGGCCTGTGCACTGTTGCTGTGCCTGTCGAGTGGGAACTGCTCTGTGGCTGCCACAGCACTGCCGCCGCACCAGCCACTTGCACGACCCTGGTGCTAGTCATCCTGCCTTGACGATCATGGTCTCAGCACCTCACTGGGTGTAGTAGACGCACTGACGCGGCTATTCTTGATACTCGCTCAGCTCAGCCTCAAGCACAGCTCGGCTTGCGCTTAGCTCGTCAATCAACGGGATGGATGATATTACGGACGGACAACAAGCGCCACATCGACATCCTTATGCGCCGTTTCGTGGAGCCGTGGTCGTTCGGTATCTAATTCGGGACTGCGGCTCCCCAACATGGCGCGCTTGTGGCTTTGGTATGGCTATTGTGAGATTGTGAGGCCATACCGGCACTTTCTGTCCTCACGCCTTGCTTCCCTGCCAGGAGCTAAACCATCATGGCGGCGATTTTTAGAAGCCCTGCACTGTGCCAACTGTGAACGTGGATCCAACACCCGCCGCACGCCGCTTTGCTTTCGAAGCAGGAATTCTGTGGCATCCGCATTTCGCTTCGCATATGCTCTCCTTTTTTCTTCCCCTTTACCCCTTTCACAACTGCCGGTTCCACCAATCAAAGCCAAAAAGCGCGAGGGGTAAGTGAAATACCACGTCCTGCAAAAAGTCCCTATCCCCTCTTTGCAACACAATTTGGCCGCGAGCTGCCAACAGAGTAGTCTTTGAACTATCACCAACATGATGGTCAGACTCCCTGCTCTGCTCCACCCACCCTCACACCCTTGTTCGGGCAACGGGCCCCAGTTGGCCCCCCCTTGCAACGGTGGTAGCCAATCTAGTCGCCGAGATGGCTCTATGGTGTGCGGCGTAGTGCGAGGGCCACCCCATGTCTAATCATGGTTCGTTTGCCTTATGTGCACCGCCTGTACTTTTTTTTTTTGGGTTGTTTTCTGCTCTGATGGATACCATCGTGCATAACAACTCTACCTGGCCTTGCAGGGGACCGAAGGGAAATGATCCGCTTCCAGGGGGTCTGGCCAACAAGACGTGCCCTCCACGAGCCCCAAGCCCGTGAGCAGAACCACCCTTGTTGGGACTTTGGAGCACCCATGGACACGAAGACCGATTCCCATAAGGCTCAGGCCCTGACGTCTGCCACTGGCAGGCACACATCTGATTAGCAGAAAATCACACCCTCTGCGCGATCCCTAATGCTTAGGAGCGACGTGATGAGGGGAGGTGTCTCTCTATCCAAGCCTCTCGACTCCTCCAAACCAAGAGCCCTACGTGTCTATCTGTCGACGGCGCGGTACCTTGCATCCTCTGCGAGACACCTCTCTGTGTAGTATTGTTAGGTAGGTCCATTCTCGCACCTACATATGTACATAATTGCATGCTAGTGTATACTTACCTGCTGCACAATCTGCAGACATCCCATCATCCTTACCTATCCCATCCTCTAAGTATATTACATCTGTATGCATGCAAAGTGGACATGGCGAACCCTTGTACAGGCTAGCAGGGTTGACACTTCGCCCCGGGACGGTTTGACACAACAGAGTGTGCTGGGGCCCGTAGCCTCCTCCTCCCCGTTCTTCGGGACCGCAACATAATCCTGTTCTACTTTTACCGCTTGCTCGCTATTCGTGTCTTCATTTGTCTAGCAATGCCTCCTTTCAGTCCTATCTTTATCCGCCGCAACTCTGTTGTCTCACAGCGGATCGGGATTGCCACCGTCTTATGCCCAGACTGACCTAATCCAGGCAGAGGATAGGAGACCTTCTTCCCGTCCACGGCAGCTGTCCTTCCCCCAGACACCGGCTACTCAGCCACGGCTTGCACCGGATCTTCAAGCCCTGGTATCCATCTCGCGAGACCACGACTCCTGCCTTTGTTTCGCCCACCCCACAGGTTCACAGCGTTGTATCTCATCTAATGATCCAACAGCGGAACTGTGATCAATCTGCCTTACTAAGTTTGGGCCTTGTCCTTGCTATAAGCATCAGCATATAGGAGCGGCTCTGCATAGGCCCTTCCGTTTCCAGACTTTCCATCATGGCAAGCCTGGAAAAGATCATGAACATGGATGAAGACTCTGCCGACCCTGTCCAAGTTAAAAGGGAACGGTCCGCTAGCTCCATCTCAACTCAAGTTCCCACAACCCACACATCATCAGCATCATCCTCCATCGCATCCCCCTTTCCAACAACATTAGCATCGGCCAGACATATAACATCAAGAGACCAGCCCTTTGCTCGACCACTTCGACAGATATCAAGCCCCTCAGCCTACATGGCCTACTCACAACCATCTGACTCTCCATCACTGTCTTCACCTAGCTCTTCAACCACATCCCGTCGATCACATAGCAGCATCAGCACAGGAACAGACGCAATGGACGCCATGTACTATCCCCAGGACCACTACAATAGCAACTATGGCTATGGTCCATCCGGTTCATACTCTGACCCAGCCTCAAGAGCCTACTCAACAGTCCCATCCGCAAGCGCACCCGTCAAACTCACACCCATCACTGGGAGACCGAGTCGGGCAAAGAAGGGATATCCCGTTCATGTGTGTGATCAATGTAAACCCAGCAAGGTATACAGCACACTCCCCTTCCTATTCACCATGACTTTCGGATCTAATGCTGACGCGGTCGAAAACGAAACAGACTTTCACTCGAGCCGAGCACCTGAGGTTGGCCTCTTCCCACTGATCTTCCTGACTTGTCCTGTACTAGTTCGCTAACATGGGATCCTTTTCCACGACTGTAGGCGACATCAGTTGAGCCATAACCCTCCTGAACTGGTTTGCAGCGTACCTGGTTGCGGAAAGACCTTTCACCGAAAGGACCTTCTTGAACGCCACCAACACAGACAGTAAGTTGGCAAAAGAGATGATTCGAGGATGTGGTGAGGTAAAACGAGTATTCCATATCTAACCTCCACCAAAGTGAACAGGACTCTAGAATGTCGCCCATGAGTGGGCAGCACGGTCCGATTCACAGCGAGTCCATGCGAGAGCCACCAACAACTCTTCATGATGTCTATCCCCCCAACATACCAATCAGTTCAGCGCCCTGGGATGAGGGTGTCGGCTCTGGAATACAGCAGCCTACCCCTCCAGGATACATTCACCAGTACAGCACCGGCGTGCCAGGTTATGGACCAAGTCCTGAATGGCCCGAGGGCCCAGGGATGGACAGACTGTCGCCTCAAATCCAATTTACACCCGGGCCTGGGACCTGGAGCACCGATCAGGCGGCCCCGAGAACAATGAGTAACATGATATACAACTATCCCACCGCGCCGGGAACTGCGTGCGAGTATACTGGGGATCTGTGCGGGATGCCCCTGACCGCAGACCCTGCACACTTCGGCGCGCACCACCACGCAAATTCTACTGTGCGTAGTCTTCCCCCGTTGCTGGTTGAGGGACAATCACCTGAGACTCTAGACATAGCGCTCGCGGCGCTCTCGCCATGCGCAGTAGCGACCACCCCTCTTTTCTCGACGTGCGGCAGCGAGTCGGGGCAGAGGACGGGCCTGTTCGCCGCCCACGTCTTCGCGCCCGTCTCGCTCAGCCGCGAGGTCCAGAGCGTCATCCCGACGTATCTGGAGGTGTACTGGGACAGGACGTACCCCGTCTACCCGTACATTCACAAGGCCTCGTTCGACGGCCTGTTTGACGGCGAGGCTACGCCGTTTGAGCTTTTGAAATGCGCCATGGCGGCGCTGGCGACGCAATTTCTTGACGACAGGGGACATCGGATTGCTGGGAGTGAGCTGCATGCTTTTGCATGCCAGGAATTGAGGACTGTGAGTTGCGCCTCCCCCTGCCAATCTCCGTCGTAGTCAGATGGACATGATTCCTTCACTCTTTGGCCATGGGCGAAACTAAAACGAATATAGTTCACGGAAGGAAAACATTGGTCATTACCTATTATGCAGGCTGTGGTTTGTTGCGAATACTATGCACGGTTCAGGGGGCGGGACAAGCAGTCTTATAAGCCGTCCTCGAACTACCGCAAAGTATACGAAATGGTACGTTTATGACATCCCGACCTCCCTTCCCCCTGAATGTTACCATCCCCGCAGACCGGGTTCTGCCACTCCCCGCATATTGGCCTCCATGCTAAGACTCCCAATTCGTAGCTTGTGGAAAAACATCACACCTTTAGTCTACCGCTCCCGGTGCTCGGGAACAAACTATTATCATGGAAGGACTGGGTTGAGACGGAAACCCGACGACGATTGCTAGCCACTTGCTTCATGCTCGACGTGCACACCTCTGCCTACTTCAAAGAGCCGCCGATACTAGCCCTGGGCCCCGACCACCCCTCGCTGCCGATGAACCAGGTGCCCTTCTCGACCGACACCAACCCGCTGTGGGAGTGCCCGGACTGGGAGTCGTGGAGCGGGCTGGTGGCCTCGGACCCGAGCCTGGGCATCCCCCTCGGGCGCAGCCTGGCGGACGAGTTCACGCCGCAGGACGTGGCATCCATGTCCGGCTTTGACGCCACGATCCTCATGACAGGGTACGCATCGCAGCTGGCGGGCTCAGGCGAGATCAACGCGGGCGAGGCCTTCTCATCCCCATCGTCCCCGGCCTCCCGCCTCGCAAAGCTGTTCCCCGCGTCCGGCGTCGCCCAGGCCTACCTGGCCATCCACTTCACGCCGCTCCATGCCCTCCTCTCGGTATCCGGCAACAGCTGGGTGCTGAACAGGAAGGTCCCCGGGCCGAACGAGTTCAGAGAGCACAAGCAGACGCTAGACAAGTGGTGCCAGTCCGAGAGCGCAGCCGTGGCCGTGTCGTGGGCCGCACGGGCCCTGCTGGTCTTCCTCCGCATCAGAGCCAAGACTCGGAGGACCAGCGAGGCGGGATCCTCGTCGTCGGAAGTGGACAGCAGTACACCGCCACGGGGCGGCAGGGCACGCTGGAGGGACGTCTCGGACTACTGGGGGGTGTACGTGTGTGCGCTCATCTGCTGGGCGTTTGGGCGGGAGGTGGGTGATCAGCACCGGGTGTACGAGGGGGAGGGCACAGCCGCTTTCAACGAGGCATCGCGGAGTGAGGCGGCTCGGTGGATACTGGAGGCAGCGCAGCGGCGGCCGGAGCAGTTGCTCAGGTGGCGGAAGAGGAGGTGTGTCCGTGGGGTGGTTTGCCTGGCTCGCGATATCCTGAGCCCGGACTGCCTCGCGGACCGAAGCATGCTGTATTCTGATGCAGTGAGTGTGCTGAGGAGGCTTGGGGAGCCTTCAGCATAGGTTTGGAGGCCTTTTTATCGAGGATATTTTTTTATATTCTCTCTTGTACGATTTCACGAACGATTTACAGATGGAACGACATAGACGAAGGAATTGGATGATGGAGAAGGAGAGATATAGATGTAATATTTTGGGCATCATTTGGTTTGGAAAGGAGTTTAGCAAGCGGGAAGCGCAGCTTTGTTTTTTACTCTTGTTTGTTTGTATTTTTTTTTTTTTTTTTTTGGACAGCTTGTTTTGCTCTGCTTTTTCTTAGTTTCTCTTTTTCTTAGAACTCGTTATTTGAAACTTGATTTTTCTGTTCTACCATTATCGAGATCATTTCTTTACCTAGAATTTACATACATTGGATGCCGTGAACAGAGAATAATTCCTGCTGTTCAAGCTTGGCAGTGTCTTGTCGTCAACGTCGTCGTCATCAACGTCACCAAGTCTTGCCAGCGGGTCTGCCTTGTCTTGGCTGATCATCGGAGAATCCGGCATTGCTCTGAGGCTATACATACATAGTACGACACAGCCAATGATACTAAGTCATTGGGCGGCGGAAACCTGTGGAGGCGGGCACGGGAACGCCCAGCGCGGATCTTCTAGGCGTCGTCATCTGCCAAGAGAGCGGCCTCTAAAGCAGCGCCTGCGGAATGGATGGGAGCGAGACATGATACATGCACGGATATGGAGGGTGTGTGCGTGTGTGGACACACATCACGGAGGATTCGGGCATTGAAAGGGGAGAGGAGGGGGGCAACGAGAAGTAAACAGAGAGAGGGCCAGATAAGAGACGCTGCATCGGATGAAAGCAGAATGATGGCGTTGGTGAGCTGATCGGCGATATACCTATTCTTAGACCACCGGTACTAGTGTTTATTGGAGAAACGGGCGAGAAGAAGGTCAGAGATCTGTGGGTCGCTGGAAGCCATCATCTTGTACCAACTTGTGGCTTTTGGGACAATTGCGGGGAGAGAGAGAAAGAAGAAGTGAAACGATGGGGGGTTTGTGGCGGCCAACTCTGCTTCAGCCTAGGTCAGCTCGTCTCAGCCAGACCTTTTGCTTTGTGCTTTCTCTTGTCAGGCTGGCGTCTTGTATCAGACTCGTCAGTTAGGGTTTCGATAGATTCTGTAGGGGCACCAGCTGAGCCCCCTTCAGATGTAAGTGGCATGTGAGGTCAGGTACGCGTCCTCAAAATCTGGTGGTCCGGTCCCCGAAGTACCTAATTACAATGTATGTACGCGCAGGCCCGCACAGCCTCTCTCTCGCATGATAGATCGACTGACACATGCAAGCAAGACGGAGGGAAGAAGGCCCGTATGGAGACAGCGCAGGGTACCAAGAGGCCGAGAGAACGGTCAATGGAAGACTGTGGCCAGAAGCAATTGCCCAGAGAATTGTTCTGGACCTGCGTAATGAGTTGTGGCTGGACCATTTTAGTCCTAGCGCCCTTGCCGCTCTTACTCAGTAATATACTCAGTTAGCTAAGCAGAATATCTTAACTCAATAGCTAAGTATCTACGCTATATATAAATTATATAAGTAAAATGGCTGCAGCTATATATTATTATTATGATAGTGGGATTTCTCTAAAAATAAAGCTCAGGTGGTAATATGTTCTTAAAATATACAAGCTGGATAGGTTATGAGTCCAGGGCAACCTCCCGCCGCCTATGGGGGTCAAAGATGCATTGCTATTGCCATAGAAGTAGTGAATGATACTCGCAATGCCCTTTTTATGGTTTGCTTCTGTGAGAGGGAGAAAACAAAAACAAAGGCCGAATCGGCAGACATTGAAACTGTCGAGGAACAGGTATTCTTAAGGTAAGAGTCATGCTGATATTGAGAAGTCTGAGCATGAGACTGGCGAGAGTAGCAGCGATCGTTCTACGGATGGATTTGACGACAGGGCAATTGAAGTTTAGGTAGGATACGAAGAACAAGCGGCCATCATGTGTATGCTTATGCGAAGACGGATAAGAAGAGGCATAGAAGCGATATCAAGGTCCCGCTAGAGATTGGATTGTGGTGACATATCCAACGAAAAACATGCAATGCTACGTGCGTCAGAAGCATCAGAAATGGTATTATACTCGGAAGTCTTGAGCCATAGTCGTGTCTTAGATGACCTGTCATTTTTCAATCCAGCCATTTTCATTTGTCGGTGCTCCACCAACATTTCAGGCATCACTCCTCTCATCAAAGTGCAGGTTGGGATTCTACGCAGCTACCATCTCCTATCAAAGATGCGTCATAGTTCAATCTCGGAAACCTCTACTGGATCTTAGTATCTTTCCTGTTTTCTTCTCCTGGAAGTGATCACGTTGTGCTGCAACCACCGGGAGGCCGTCAAAGATACCAGCCAAAGCCTCACATTCATTGAGAAAGTGGCCATGAGTTTGCCTCACATTCACATACACCATCAGTGTGGCGCTTGCGGGGGGTCGTTCCAGGTTGATGAAAAGATAACTGCTTGTATAGCAATTTCGAATTCCTCATAAAGATCAGCTGCTAAGTTAACACAGTAACATATTATAGTGAAACCTGCATCATCCTTGATGCTGGGGTCTTCACAGACCACGACCATTGTGATCAGCCGACCAGGCATATTATTTTCTGCCGGATTTCAGACTGCGACCAATGCCCACTTACGAGCGAAACCATAACATTTCATACAGACTGCTTCAATCTTGTAAAGGGGTTGTTGACTGACGGCGCTCTTCGAAGATTCTGGGTTGCGGCCACTTGGAGACATCCTTGGCGTTATTCCCCACCACTTTTACAAACTTCAGAGGACCCTGTTGATGATTTTACCCGAATAGCAAGCAACGTCTGCCAGATACCCCTCCTAAAAACTCTACCAAATGAGATAAAAAAGCAATGTTTGTTCAGCTCTGCGGTCCCCATTTCTCATTATGGCGTTATGCATCTTGTATAAAGCTGATAAAGGAGCTGGAACTGGCCCAAAACTCATCGATAATTCTTCCGCTTGTCGAGATAGAAAGTTGGCATCGGGGGGGGCCAACCGAGACTGACGAACCGCCGACAACGTAACGTAATCCAATTAACCATTGATGCTCGAGGACTTAAAGCGATCTGCCGTTTTTCTGAACCTCCAGAACCAAGGGCATCCTCTACAGATTCTCGTCATTTTCTTTATCTATTTTGGCAAGCTACGAAGGTTCACAATATCAAAGTCCAATTTGACGTAAGTTCATGCCTGCGGTTTAGGAATATCTCGCTAATATATATACACATAGATTGGTCTTGGTCGATTAAATATTCCAGGTATACCAACTCTACAGCTATGGGACTCTCCTACTCCACCACTACGTTGGATTGGTATTCAACCACCACGAAGATTTTCTCAGCCACCTCATATTAAACGCTTCACAACTATCAGCCTAAAACAATGCCATGGCCTTACATTTTTTATCACACACAGCGGGGTAGCTAGTATTTATCCGCACACCTCAAGAAGTCCGTTTGCGTTTGAGACCTTTACTACTCTAATACCTGGAGTCCAAGCCCATGACACTTGGTTTTATCTTCCCCTGGGGAAGAGTGAGAAAATCATCTCCTTAGGCCTTCGGTTTCAAGTCGTGAATGGATTATATGTAATCCCATGCTTTCTGGTAAGAACTAGAAATGTTTAATCAGATAGATTGAGGCTGATCCAGTAGGTCCATTTACGCTCTCGAAATTATGTTATTGGTCCATCCTATACTGGACAAGTATTCGATATTACTGTATCAATCAAGGGCCGGCCTCCTCTCATCTATGAACACCCTGAAGAGGAAGACGTCCATATTCCTACCATAGGATGTTGCAGTACAGGGGTCTCTCCTGCGGGGACTCTTATCCATACGTATTCTAGGATTCCACCAGATAGTCCCCCATTCAGAGACGCCCATCTGACCACAGCCCCCTTGAGAGGGGTAGTTGAAGTGAAACTATTTCGCAGCCAAACCTTCTGCAAAGGTATGATTCTCACATATGACAATCAGACTCGACGATCCCTAGGTCAATGCCGACTGGGTGAAGATACGGTACTCACCTATCAAGCACCGACACGGCTGTACTATGCTTCTACAGAGTACAGAATCAAAGGCGTCAAGCCACCTCGAGCGGCAGTCTACGTGGAGATTGCAACCCAAAGCTGTCCTGAGCCTCAAAAAAAATGAAAGTCAGAGGTGGAACAGTTCTGAAATGCGCGGGATAATCAAGTTCTGGTCCGAATCGGTACAAACTTCGCTCGCAGTGCAGGAGACAAAAGAGGAAGAGAGCTGATTTTTTAACTTGACATCCGAAAACATGTACCTGGTCTTAGAGCTGCAAGTATTCACTTTGGACTTGGCCTACTTCACTGGTGTCAGATTCTCCCTTGATGGTATAATAAAGAGACTGCAACATCTGTCTCTTGGAAGAGTAGATGGCCAGGTTCGATGGGAGGGAAGCATTTAGGGCGTCAGGCAATATAGAAGGGGTAAAGTCGGTGGAAGGAATTTAAATGTGAAAGCCAATTTAGAGTCTACAGCTCACAAATTCCCGTACTATTCTCGTGTACAAAGCAATGCAGGAGAACTGATCCTCTCTGGCTTCGAATCACGGATGTCTTGCAGACACCACACTTGAAAGCGTCTCACCATACGTTGATCAATGCTGACTCAGCTAACCCGCGCACAGGATAGCTGAGTCAGCAATCATTCCAGCATCATGGGGAAAGCAGGAAGAAAGCTCAATCTTAAAGCAGCGCTGCTCAGGAACTTTCCGACACTTGGCAGGATGGCATCTTGTTTCTACCTAGCGTTGCACTAAATGAGGGTACCTCGTCCTCACGATCGATGACGGCAGAGCCAGAACGGGATTGTTCCACTGCGGATAAAAGTTACAGAAGTATTGTTGGCCCAGGACGTTACGGATGGCCCGGACGCCATTCGTGACGGATGAGACGTCTACATGGAGCAGGTACATACGAATCTCGACTTGGCATGGCCCAGTAGGCCCACGGAGATAACGTTGGTCGATATCGGCTGGGACTTGGCTGTTGGTTTCTACTCCCCCCTTTGTCATTTCCTTATTTCTTTTCTGACGGTACCTTGGATGCTGACATTCCTGGCGGCGGCAAAGCACAAGACCTGAGCCAACGTAAGGGTAGGTGGGTGCAGATGCAGAGTAAAATAGAGCCTGGTAAAGCTGGTGGCAGATCCCCGGGGTAGTATGTACGTATGAAAGGTACTTGACCGGGATGGACTTTGATGTTGGCCAAGCATGATTATGACAATGCTTATGCCGTGACAGCCACCTCATTTTGAGGCATCTCACCATCATTGGCGAAATGCTCCGACAACCTATCCTGGAAATCCGTCTTCGTCTGAAAATCAAATAGACGAGAATCAGTTGATTGGCTGTTAAGGAGAGGCACGACTGATTATTGCGAACTATGTACCTACCGGTGACAGTTGCAGGTAATGAGGCAGACGCTAGGTATTGTTGGTCATGGCTATTGTGCGCCTGGGCTTCGGATGAGGGTGCCGTGCTCCAGGCGGGTTGGCGGGCTGCTAATGCACTCGGTACGGCATTAGGGCTCTGCCGCACGCTGATGTTGGGGTTGGGCTGGAGGCCCAAGTACTGGTACCGGCAGCTCGCGTCGTTTGGCTTCCAATTGGAGTCCCTGTGCCCCAGCCTGAGGTAAAAGCACAACACCACAAGGCTTCTTTCGGCCCTGCCTGTTGGTCCCTTCCATTCAGCTCACTTGCCTGCCTTGGAATTTCCATTCCATTGCCTAGGTACAGCGCCCCGGTTCTCTCTCAGCTCAGGCCTCCGCTTGGCGAGGCTCTCGCCTCAATCAGTCTTGCTCAGTTATCAGCTGTTCCGTCAGAAGTTCGAGAGATGAGACATGGATGACAAGGCAGGACAGCAGAGGTAGCCTCCTTTGATTGGCAGCTGGCCCTACGCCATCCCATCAACCACAGCCCTGCTGGAAAGGGGCACATTGACCGCCAACCCCTCGTTTGTCCCCATGCCCAGCGGGTGGCATCAACCGAATCGCTTGGCTGCGGTGTACAGGTCGGCCGGGCTGTTTGAGACCGCTTGCCGCTATAGCCTATTATCGCATGCTGTCCACGAATACGATGCATTCTAGTCCCCGTCCATTGAAGTACATCTCCATCGCTGAAGCGGCCCATGCTTATGGCTAGCACTGAATTAGACCGAGAGCACGGCCAATGCCTCTTGGGGGGGCTGAGGAATGGATACTTCAAAAACTGGAAGACGCCTCTCTCCTGGCCGCGCTCAAAACCTGATCCCCTTGCCCTTCTCCTTGATGTGATTATCTCGTCTTATTTCTGGATGCTGCCTCTGTCCCAGCTTCCTGCACCTTTCTCCCAATCTTCCTCGACCTCAATTGAAGCACTATCCAGCCTGGTCTTTGCATGGCCATGTCACACGACACTCTGCATCTCTGAGCCTATTATGTCCTGCGTGCTGCTGTAACCATCCATCCGTCGACTCCTGCCACGGAGAAATAGGCACGAAACCGGCCGAACCAAAAATAACGGACCCATGTACGTGTGATTGAGCGGAAATCACCACCGCATCTGCTCATTTCCTCAGCCTTTTATTTATTTATATTTATTTACCGAATTTTATGTTCAACAGTCCGAGTGGTGGACTCGTTACGCTAGTGTCTGCTCCAAAGTCAACCAGCTTGCTTCTTACACCGGTACGATCATGCAGCCCAGCAATCGCCCACTGGCATTGGCCGTCTCCCATCTACTAGCTCCAGGCCTGAGCTGAACTGAGGTGCCATGGTTGCGCGCTGACACGGATGCTGACCAGGTATTTGCACTTCGGGTGGGTGTGCCAGGGACATTGATCGCCCGTTGCAGCAGCCATCAAGAATCCCAGTCAGCCATCCTTTGTGCAGCTGGAAGTACCTTTTTCTTAGCAGCCTTGCTTGGAACAGTAGGACCCGCCCTCCAATCCATTGGAAGCATCGATCGATCCGCGCGCACAACCATCATCGTCAGTGATCAGTCCCGACCCCACAGCGACCAACGGCAGGCGGCTATCCCCCCCCTTCTTCCCCACTGGCCTGTACGCCAAGCTCCCAGCGCCAACGCCCGTCTTAGGTAGGTAGCTGCTGTAGCTGCGCGGTCGCAGGGGATCACCGCCTGTGGCTTCGTCTGCCCTCTGCCCACGGCCTGGGGTCCAGCTCAGCTGGCTGGTGGCCCCTTCGCCTGTTTGGGGCAGGGATTTCGTCACCATGGTCCGCATCGTTCCAAACCGCCTTCTTCCCTCTTATTACTCCCCTTCCTCCTCGTCACTCCCAGCCTCCAGTCCGACGACAAACAAAATCATGGCTTCCAAGGTCGACGTACCAAAGGCTGGGCCTGACTCGCCCAGCGGCCTTGTTCTCAAGGTCGTTATTATGAGGGTATGCTAAAAACAATCACACCTTGCCCTACCTCTGAATCCCGCCGTTGGCGCCCCTCTCCCACACAGCTATCCCGCATCGCTGAGTCCACGATGTTTCCGCTCTCCTAGAAGCTCTCTAGAGCTTCGCCAACTCCCAGAGAATCACCTGCCTAGCAATGTGGCCCCTGAAAATGTCTAGCAATGCACCGGGGCCAGCCGCTTCTTCGCATATCTCGAACGCCGCTGTATCAATGTTGAGACCTGGGACGCTAACACTTCTTTTTTCCAGGGCCGGAACTTGGCAGCCAAAGATCGGTCAGGAACCTCGGATCCCGTAAGTCTAAGCTATCGAAACCTAGCCAGCTCTACTCCCCCGATCCATTATGCTTCCAATGAGCACCGAGTGTTTCGCAAGCTAACAATAATGCGTGTCACTGCAGTACCTCGTCCTCACTTGCGGCGATTCACGAATCCAAACGCACACAGTCCCTAAAACTCTCAACCCCGATTGGAACACCATTGAAGAGATCCCCATCACCTCCTACCAGAACCTCCTGCTCGATGTGGTCTGCTGGGACAAGGACCGCTTCGGCAAGGACTATATGGGCGAATTCGATCTCGCTCTCGAGGAGATTTTTGCCAACCAGAGGTCTGCCCAAGAGCCAAAGTGGTACCCTCTCCGGAGTAAACGCCCAGGCAAGAAGACGGGTTACGTCTCGGGCGAGTTGCAGCTCCAGTTTACACTGATCGACACATCCAGCAAGAATGCGACCCCACGCCAGATTCTCGACAAGCTGGGCAACTTGGCCAGATCCGCCCCAGGCCCTGGGCTAGATTCGTCCCGAAACATTACTCCTAGCAGGACCCCTGTTCTCGCGCCGACCATCGTTCCCAGATCGGTGCCGGCTTCTTCCTCCAGAGGCGGAACTAGTGATGATGAAGAGGATGACCTGGAATTAGACGCAGAGGAGAGTGATATTGGCGGCGACACCGAGGATAAGCGCAAGCGTCGCCTTCGAATTAAGGGACTTCGAAAAAGGAAGCAAAACCCTTACGCCTTCACCAACGGCGATACTGATGTCATGGGTATTATATTCCTTGAAATCTGCCGCATCACAGATCTGCCTCCCGAGTCCAACCTAACTCGCACGAGCTTTGACATGGACCCATTTGTTGTGGCCTCTTTGGGCAAGAAGACCTATCGTACCAAACGCATTCGGCACAATCTCAACCCTATATACAACGAGAAGATGATCTTCCAGGTTCAGCCTCATGAGAAGACCTATTCCTTTGCCTTTACCGTTATTGACCATGACAAATACTCGGGCAATGACTTTGTGGCCTCTTGCACTCTCCCGATCCAAGAGATCATTGAGAAGGCTCCTAAGGCGGACCTTGAGACTGGCCTATATGAGCTACGCGAACCTTCTGCTCTGAGCAAACAGAGATCATCAAGCAAGAGCCGTCTCAAGCGCCTGGGTCTGTCAAGGACCTCCTCCACGTCAAGTCTGAGCAAGATAATCCGCCCCGGATTATCCAAGAATGCGTCTAGCGCGAGTTCCGTAGCTCCATCAGTCGCCGGAGACGCTGCTGCTGGTCGTGGCAACGGCAACGGCAACGGTAATGGCAGCGGAAGTGGTAGTGGAAATGCCAGTGGGACTCTCCTAGCACCACCTGCCGACGGCCTTTCGACTCCCACAAACGAGCTGGCAGACCCAATGTCAGACGCAGACGAGATAGACCCTGACTTCATTGATCTGGAAATTCCGCTAGTTCTGAAGAACTTGGAAAAGTGGGAGGCCAAGCATAGCCCGGTTATTTATCTGCGGGCTAAATACATGGCTTATCCCGCGCTCCGACAGCAGTTCTGGCGTGCTCTCCTGCGACAATACGACACTGATAGAAGCGGGCGCATCAGCCGGGTCGAGATGACAACCATGTTGGACAGCATTGGCTCAACGCTGAGGGAGACGACCATCGATGGTTTCTTCCAACGATTCCCTCATGGTGATGAGGAAGAGTGGGAGTTGACAATGGATGAAGCTGTAATCTGCCTTGAGGAGCAGCTTGAAGCCAAAAGCAAACCGAAGAGTGTAGGAGACAAACTCAAGAAGATGGTGCCTGATATGAAGAGTCTGAATTTGCTCGGCAGGTCTGGTGATACAGGTAGTGCCTCCGCCTCTGGTACCTCAACCCCGCAGATCTCCATCGAGGCATCAGAACCCACATTGAATGCTCCGTCTTCTGATTTCCGGATCGCTGGGGATGAGAGCGACAGCCCGGATCGGGATGACCTCAACGATGAGGAACACGTTGTCGAGATTCGAGAATGCCCCATCTGTCACCAGCCCCGTCTCAATAAGCGCAGCGATACAGACATTATTACTCACATCGCCACATGTGCTAGTCAAGATTGGCGACAAGTCAACAATGTTCTGGTGTCCGGCTTTGTCACAGCCAGCCAGGCCCAGCGCAAGTGGTACTCTAAAGTCATCACGAAGATCTCATACGGTGGCTACAAGCTTGGAGCCAATTCGGCCAACATTCTTGTTCAAGACCGAATCACAGGTCAAATTAATGAAGAAAAGATGAGCGTCTACGTTAGACTGGGTATTAGAATGTTGTACAAGGGCTTGAAGTCGCGTGAAATGGAGAACAAGCGAAGTAGGTACCACCACGGCAGGATACATTGTTCAGCAGCCCGGTAACTAACCATTGACATTCTAGTCCGAAAAATGCTCAAGAACCTCAGCATCAAGCAGGGCAAGAAATTCGATGATCCAGCATCTAGAGAAGAAATTGAAAAGTTCATTGAGTTTCACAGGCTCAATATGGAGGAGGTGCTCCTACCTCTTAACGAGTTCAACAACTTCAACGAATTTTTCTACCGGGCTCTGAAGCCCGGTGCTCGGCCCTGCTCTGCCCCTGACAATTCAAAGATCATCGTGTCACCTGCAGACTGCCGCAGTGTGGTCTTCAATGAAATATCGCAAGCGACCAGCGTGTGGGTCAAAGGACGTGAATTCAACATGAAGAGACTCCTTGGTGATGCCTATCCCGAGGATGTCTCTCGTTTTGATGGCGGATCCCTGGGTATTTTCCGTCTCGCCCCTCAAGATTATCACCGCTTCCACATGCCGGTAGATGGAATAATGGGCGAGCCCAGAACAATTGAGGGTGAATACTATACAGTGAACCCAATGGCCATTCGCTCGGCGCTCGATGTCTATGGTGAGAATGTCCGTGTTCTCGTCCCTATTGATAGCGAGCAGCATGGAAGAGTAATGGTGATCTGCGTGGGAGCTATGATGGTGGGTAGCACTGTCATCACAGCTACAGCCGGCCAACAAGTGAAGCGTGCAGACGAACTTGGCTACTTCAAATTCGGAGGCAGTACGATTCTACTGCTATTTGAGCCTGGCAAGATGTTGTACGACGATGATCTGGTTGATAATTCCAGCAGTGCCCTTGAGACTTTGGTAAGTAGAACATGACCCATCGAAACTTCACTCAGGGATCCATTAGTTGCTAACTGTATAATTAGGTTCGTGTTGGCATGTCAGTTGGCCATTCTCCTGATGAGCCACAATGGACTCCAGATATGCGCAAGGACGAGCAGGAGATTACAGATGCAGAGAAGAAGGAGGCCAAGCGCCGAATCCAGGGCAGCGCTGCTGTGGAGGACTCGCCTGAGGGCAGCGGAGAAGATGAACCGAGGCACAGCAGGAAACCGTCTGCAGCTCCTACAGTTAACACTCTAGCTGCCTCGGCAATGTAAGAGAGGAGGAGGAACTTAAACTTGACTGGACCAACGGATAACGATACACATGATAGCATATGCGATGTTTTTCTTAGTAACATGAACATAGATATGAATCAGAGAAGGAACTTGTTTAGCACTAAGAACCCTCCTTTATATTGAACTGAAGCGAAAAGACATGAGCGGCCGTCATAATCATAAACTTCGTCAAAGCACTCTAGATGCAGCATGTCTCATTCCGTCGTGAGGATACAATTTCGCCCCAACCCAGGTATGCTTATGAAATACAGAAGAAGGCAAGGAGTACAAAAGAAACCAAAAAGGGATATGGACAGTGAAATTATTCGTTGGTCGTCAACAGATATCAGGTCCCGGAGCCATCCATCCGCTCGTCAATTTGTCCGAATGAGGGCTGCATACCGGGGATGTATTCACCAAGGAAAGCATCCATGTTGGCATCCATGTTTGGATTATAATCTGCCCACGCGCTGTCCATGTAGTC
The DNA here is from genome assembly GCA_902006505.2 of Clonostachys byssicola. NCBI lineage: Eukaryota > Fungi > Ascomycota > Sordariomycetes > Hypocreales > Bionectriaceae > Clonostachys > Clonostachys byssicola. The sequence goes on from CABFNO020001568.1 coordinate 218,538, forward strand.
ATCCAATATCGTCACTGGCTGACGAGCCGGTATCTCGGACTGGCTCGGGGCCGACTCCACCGTCTCCGTGGTCCCGGACGTCGACGACGGCGTGATCGAACTGGGGCCCTGTGGGTTCGACGACGGCCATGGATCGCCAAACGCGGGGTCCTCGCTACCGTTGGAAGCCTTGAAGTCCAGCGAGAACACGGACACGAACTCGGACGGCGTCATGGTCGGCGCGGGCCCAGCCCCCTTCGTTGGCCCCCTCGGCTGCGCCCTCGGCAGCTGGTGCGCCCTGGGACCAATGGGCTTGAACGCACAGGGATCCTGGCCGACGGCGATGCGGTCGGCGGGGAAGAGGCTGTTGTAGATGCGGCGCCAGGACCAGGCGGGCTTGCGCTCCGAGAGGCCGTTCCTGGAGCCGCGGTCGACGCCCCGGTTCTGGCTCCAGTTCTTGCACTTCTCCCACTGCTCGGCGGTCATGTCGAAGCCGGGCAGGGGGGTGCGGCCGGCGTGGCTGCACTTGGGCCGGTGGGAGGCGCGGAGGTCCTGCAGCTCCGCGACGGAGACCTGGGAGAACTTGTGGTTGCAGTCGCTGCATCGGTACTCTGGGGAGTGCACCCTTTTAAGATGTTCTCTGGTACACGGAGGTGTTAGAGAGGCGAGGGTCTTTCTAATTGAAGGATGGGGATATCTTCAAGATGAGATCTTGGAGACTGCGGGTTTGTACGAACCTGAGTTTCGATATGTTGGGGAACTGCTTGCCCTCCTTGCAGGGCTCTGAGTCTGGGTATGACAAGTTATTCCTGGTGGCTCTGACCCTAAAGGGACAGCAGAACTTCTCCGAGGCCCTTAATCCGCCATCCACCGCTGATCCGCCTTGGGTAGGCTGGGAACGAACCATCGAAAGGAAGAAAGGATAGGTTTTGGATTTTAAAAATCCAGATGTGAAGTGGTTGTTTGCTCAGACGGCGAGCTCACTCAGCATGGGGCCCCTCGAACCTGGCGCTGCTCTCGGCCAGCCTCGCCTTGGAGCGCTTCTGGTGGAAGGAGACGGAGGTGGTGAGGCTGTCGTCTGCGCCGGCGGCGGATGAGTCGTCCTCGCAGGACCCCGGGGGCGAGGCCGTGGTCTGGGAGTCTATGAACTTGGGCTCCTGCCTGCGGCCCTCGATGATGGCCCAGGTGGTCGAGTCGTTGTCGGGGTCGTTGAAGAGGAACCGCTGGATCTGGTAGGACCTCTCGAACGCTTGCTCCTGGATCTGGTTGCTGCTCCTGGGTTGTTGAGGCCGATCTGGCTGGAGAGAGTCTGAAGGTCAGCTTCTGGCGGCGGGCATGCATGGCGAGCAAAAGCAAATACAAAGATATAGTATAGTATAGTATTGGTAATTTTCAGACAAAAGTAGTCTTCTCTCGGTCCCCCAGATCGGAGTGAGAATCAGAATAGAGAAATAAAAGCTACTGAGGGAAGCAGATCACTCACGTCTCCGATTTTTCTTCTCTTGACGGGGGGGGAGGACATGGAGGTGTTGAGGAAAACCCTACCTTATGCCTACAACGACGACCACGGCGGCAGGCACAAGTTTGAGAAGACGAGATTTAAATCGAAACAAGCTCCATTAAGTAGAAACAAAAGAAAAATAAAAGGATAAAAGAAGAGTCAGGCGCATCGCGGGTGGCGGGGGGGGAGGAGGGCCAGAAATAGGGCCACCAACAAGCCTATCTCAAAAACGTCGCAGCGATGCTTTCGAAGATAGGTTATGTGACATAGCTCTGCGTCGGGCCACCACACCCGCATCGAGTGGAATTGCCATTGATCAGCCATCCATCCCTCATCGGGTCCCCGCGCGCCCTCGTCTGATTTAGAGCTGCATGGGGTGTTGGGATGGGCGGCCTGCCCGCGCCGTCCCGCTCGCCCACGAAGATGGGATGTGTGTGGCCGGCGGTAAGTCACCGTCGCCTTTTATTTTCACTCCTTCTTGCATGTCCCTCCATCTCGGTCGGAAATGCGGGGACAGTCCGGTATGGTTTACGACCGGGGGCTCCGGTGACCGGAGGTATGTCCATCGGCCGCATCACCAGCTGATTCGGCGAGCTGCAACGAATGATCCGCAGGGGCGACGGCAGTGACACAGCCAACAGCCAACCATCGGGCGAGATGCTGGCCGTTGGTCACCCTGTTGGGCGGAGAGGCTATCTTTCTAAGATGACCAGAAGACTTCGGTGGCACCTGGTAGGAAGCCATATGAATTGACAAAATTCAGTGTTTGCCTCTCATATGCCTAGCATTCGACTCAATAATTTGACAATGCTCATCGCAGACTCGAAGATAGTGAAGTATTGAATGCTCAAGGGTCTTCATCCACTGGCTGTCTTCATCCTTGGCGTTCATGATGACATACCTACCAAGGTGCAATTGCAATCCACGGGCAAGGGACCATTAATTTATACACGCTGGGTATCACGTCAAAATATTGAGTATGGGTCTTGCAAAATTATATTTATCGCAGAATCTCAGAATATATATCTATGTATATATATGTGTGCTTCGAGTATTCTTGCGTTCGAAATTCATTGCAGAAAACCAACAACATTGGGGGAGTATCAATACCAAACAAACACGCAAGGCAGACAGTAAGATTTCCCCTAACTCCAAATGGAAGTATCCACGGTCAGTGAACCTAATGCGGGAAAAGAAAACAAGAAACAATGACTAGTTAAACCATATCGACAAATATCATGGCCTAGCCTCCCCCCCAAGACCTGTGGAAAGTCTTCCTGGCGTTGAGATCATTGAGAAAGGGACAGGGTCCCTCCTTGTACCGAGTAACAAAAAGATGACAGAATGAGATCGTGGAAAGCGTATGAGTGCGTAGATGAGAAAGTGCAATAATCGCTGTCAGTGTGGTTTGCGCACAGAAAAGTTCCCAGGCTAGAGAGATGCGGGCACACGTATAAGTGGTGTGTGTGTTGGTGATGTAGACCGAAATGGTATCCACAGCGAGGCGGTAAATAGGATTATAAAATGTCGGCGATAGAGAAATCAAAATCGTGTAGCCCATCCAGTCCTCAATCATGCTGTCTGCAGGAGGGGAGCTGAGGGTGGCCGTATTTATGCATCAGCACGCTTATCGGTCGTTGGACGTGAGTCGGGACAGTTGACTTGAGAGGAAGCTGCTGCTAGTGGTGCTGCTGCTGCTACTCCGCCTGCGCTGGTCGCTCAGGGGCTTCATACTGCTGTCGGGGGACAGCGAGCGGTGGGAGGGGAGTGCTGAGCCATCTGTGGGCTGGCGGGTTTGCCGCCAAGAGGAGCAGATCTGCTTGCACAGGTGTGCCGACATGGTGTATGTAGGGGCCATGGTTGTATGTGTGTGTGTATGGAGGTGTGAGAGTGAGGGTGAGAGTGAGAGTGAGTGCGTGTTCTCGATTCTCTAGTGTGCAGATCCGTCGACTTTGCTCTTGGTGAGGTCTATTGAATCTTTCGCTCGTATATGTATTTATACAAGTCTCCTAAAAACTCTGTCCCCTTTTTTATTAGACTTTTTTTTGCTTCTGGCCTTTCTGGCGCTTCAATGCAGAATGAGGTGATCGCTCTGGCTCGCGTGGGGTTTAGCGTATGTAAGTCGTCGCGGTGAATTTGTCAGACGCTAATAAGGCAGTGGTGAGTGTGTAAGCCCAAATAAGTAATCGACAGACAATGGGGAGGTAATCAGAACGTTCAAAGAAAGGAAAAAGAAAGAAGGCAGCGGGATCTCGAAGCTATTAATACAATCTGGCTCCCGAGCACCTTAGCTAGTACTTGGGTACCTTAATCAAGTACGATTACGACTGTGCAAGAATTTCTGACTGGGTATTTCCGATTTCCACAGCCCACACCGTCCCCCCTGCCCCTCCCCAACACCAAACCACCCAAACCACCCCCTGCTGCCCAAACAACAACAGATGGCCAGTGGTGCCTAGAAGTTTGCCAGTAACCAACCGACTAAGCGGCTATTCCGCAGCCTTGGTCACTACCTACTGTGTTAGTGCATCCATGACCTCATTCTTCCATTTCCCAGGGAAGGTGCTGGTAGGTTCCTGCCGTGACTTTGCAAGTGCTCTGGCTGCTCTTGCTGCTCCTCTCGGTAGACCCTTCCTCGTTGGTCGCTGGTACGTACCGCGCTGAGCTGCACCTGCTCCAGAAGGCAGGACCAGCCTAGCAGCAGCGGTGCTCCTCCCAGATCCCCATCCCCATCCCAGGCAGGGCCAGGCCCATCATGTGCCCTGCGAACGGCCCAGAAGGACAAAATGGCCTGATCTTCAGTTTCCTCGCCGTCCACACACACACACCCTCGCTCACAGCACCGCTCGTGCGGCCCCGCCAGCACAGAGGCCATCGCCCAGATACAGATAAGTCCTGACGATGCTACGGAGCAAAACGACGTGATCAGCCCCTCGGCCAATCACCGCCCGTCCATGGTAAGCATCTGGCGCTCGCTTGGGCTCGGGCGGTGGAACCCGAGACCTCTCAAGTGGCCTGATTTCCCCCATCAGGAACATCCCATCGTTGGCTTCATCTTTCCGCTGCCACTGGAGCTCGGAATGGACCCTGACTGCCTGACTCACTCGCCTCGTCTTGTAAGCTAGCTGCCTCCATCGCCTTCTGGCTGCGCACTGCAGTGGCTGTGATCCTTGTCTGCTGTCACGCCGGCGATCACAGCGGAACTCCCCCGAATGACATCCAGCTTTAAAATACAGACAGCCGTTCTTGCCCGATTGCGGAGCCGTTCCTGCAAGCCATGCCGCCGGTAGTTGCCTCGAATTATCCCGACAGCGACAGGCCACCAACCAGCTTCCAGCACACACTTTCTGACTTGATCCAGCTTCCTTGGGTAATCAAATCTCATTTTCAATTCGACAGCACTGCTATATCCGAGAACACTTTGTGGGCGCCCCGTTATCCAAGATATATAACTTTTCTCTCCTCCTCTTGTCGTCTCTGATTCGAGGATCAAAGAATTCTGCCTCCAAGTCCTCCAATACCAATCAAGCAAGTCTTAATCATGTTAAACATTACCTCCCCATGAGCCAGTGGCACGTTCCCGTGGGAACGATGCCACAGAAATTATCAAAAAAAGAACGCAAGTGAAATCAAAAATACTTGAATTGTATTATCCAACACCAGTTCCACAAGTACTCCCCAATCCCGCAATCAATAAATGCCCAGATGAATACGTTGCAAGGGCCCCTACTCTTCAAGATTAGATTTGACCCCAAGACACAGAACAGCAAGCCAGCTGCCAGATCTGTATTTAGGCGTATGCCTTGCCAACCTTCATTGGCTCAACTGGCAGGCCTGACAGGGCTGCGTGTCCGACCTTGGGATCCGAGTTTTCCTGGATCACTCCCCATCCCAACACCTGGGCCACCATCCCTGACCCTTCGCGCGTCCCCCGGTGGCATCGAGCACTCAGCACGGCCGAGCAGGAACCTCCAGGCAGGATCAGGGGGTTCGCCGTCCTGTTTTCCTCGCCCTCTGCCGGTGGGAAGTCGGTCCGCCGGAGGGACATGCCCAGGACAAGGAGACCAGTGGCTGCTACCAGGGCGAGTAGAATAACTGTGGGCAGTGGGTTCATTCCAAGCACATAGCCGCCATCAACCTTGACAAGGTTGAAGGCCTGGCTCAGCATGAATCCCATGACTGCGAATACAAAGAACAAGATCCACGAAATGGGTCGCGGAAGGGTAATGTAAAGTGAGGCCCTCTGCAAACCAAACGGATAGCTAGACACTCGAAGCGCCATGGCCTCCTCGGCATACTTGGCGAACTCGTGTGAGAGGTAGAGCACGCTGAGCATGGCGTTGGTCGCGAAGTAGAGGGCCGCGAGAATGAGATGCGGAAGGGCGAGCAGAACCGCAACGCCGGCCGAGGGGATTCCCTTGGAGAGGATGTACGTCTTCGTGGGAGTCTCGAGGGCCTGGAAGGCGGCATTCGAGTTGTCCACCATGACCACACTGAGCATCGCCGCTGACATGCCTGCAGAAAGCAACCAGATGACGGCCCAGATCAACCACCTCGTTCGCGACGGGGTCTGATACCACCGGTGTGGCTCGTTGAACCAGTACTTGGACTTGATCTCTCCGTTCGCCCACAAACCTGCCTTGATGTCGGCTTTGGACAAGAGGCATGCGCCCTGGGTCGTCGAGTCGGGATCCGCGAGGAAGGAACTGAGAGCATCTCCCAAAGTAACAAGAGGGTTATGGGCCGAGGTTGTGACCAGTGCCAAGGCCAATACTAAAATAAACAGAAGATTGAGAACAGCAAGGGCCCCGAGAATGGGGCCATTGAGAATAAGAGAGCAAGTTTCATCGTTAGCCTTCGACGTTCCAATATCGGTGAAGATGACAGAATTATAGCTACAAACTCAGAGTCAGCATAACCAAGTTTCGCAGATATACACAAGGTCGATTAGTTGCCGTTCGTTCCTCGAAGCACAACTTACATTATTTGGGAGCCGACGGCAAGGAAGACGGTTGTGAGGGCGAGCACCGTGCGGAGAGTAGAGATGCCGCCAAAGTTCTTCAGTGTCGGGATACCAATATCGAACCAACTAAACTTGGCGTGAGCGGCATCCACCTCCTCCCGGGTCGGGCTGACGAGAACTTGCGACACATATGTGGCGCTTGCGATAAAGAACAGAGACAAGACGTTAACAACGGCCTGGACTCCTTGGTCGATCCGGCCAATTTCAGCGCAGTCCTTGGTGACTACAGCCATTTCCTCGGCCGTCAAAAAGTTGTTGATGACCGCGAGCACCAAGCACACGATGGTGCCCACGAGGATGAGAAGGCCAAGGAAGATGATGAGCACAATTCCCGCTCGCCATCCAGTCATCATCTTCCTTGCAAATCCTTGCTGTCCCTCCCCGGCTGCCAGCATGCCTTCCACATCTCCCGCCCGGGAACCCGATCTCGACTGTGAGAAGAAATCGAAACCACTAAACCGGTCGCTGAGGACATGCGCCTCGTTCTCCGCCCTCCCGGCTTCCTCCTTCTCCCGCTTCTTGGCGAGCGACTCTGGGGTCTCGCCCCGGAGGAAGTTGACTACATAGTCAGGAATAATGTCGCTCCCTAATACACTTGAGGCGGGTCTCAAGTTGATCCAGCCACTGTTGCGACGTCCAAAAGATGAGTGCGAGCGTGCGAAAGAGTTCTGTGAGAGTTTGGCGGAGTGCTGCGCTGAGTGCTTAGCAGAGTGCTGGGCGGAATGCTGGCCAGAGGAGAGTGAGTGGCCACGGAACGGCCAGTTCAAGGCCGAGCGGTTGTTGGACGACGACGTCGTTACATTTCTTGAACCGTTTGAGCTGTCGATTCCGGGAATCTCAGGGATACTGCACCACTATACATCAGCGATCCCCCCATCATCACACAGTCAAAGATTCCCAACCAAACACCCGTCCGAAACATACCTTTCGATCGCCATTGAGTTGTTCCCCGCGTGGCGATGAGTCGAAGAGGAATGGGTAGTAGATGCGGAAGGCCGGCGTCCTGCCGTCCCGGCGCTGAACGTCCCCATTCTCGGAAATATTACTTGAGTGGAATTTTAAAAAATTGTTCTTTCGGGTTATTGGCTGTCGAAGCGGCAAAAGAGCGTCATGTACGAAATGAAGGTTATCAGAAAAAAATAATGTGAGAAATTTTGCAAAAGAGAGCGGGCTTGGACAGGTCCAAGCCAGTGAGGAGCTGCCAGCTCAACAACACGAAATGAACTAGGTAAGTGAGTGACGAGAAAAGCAAACGCGGGCCAAAAAGCAGGTCAACCAAGCAAAAGAGACGGCAGCCCGCGGGGGTGAAGGGGGGAGGGAGGCTAATATCTGCAGAGTTGTGGCCATTCACGAGGCAGGGTGCGCTCTGCCTTCGGTCACTGACCTTGACATACATAGCATCGTCCTGGGCAGGCAAGCAGGGGGGGCCGGGCTATATTCCAGCAGAAGCATCCGTCACAGACCAGCTTCTTGGGCACGAGAGCCCATCCGCCGGGTACGAGAGATTGGCATAGGACCGCCAGTTTCCAAACTTGGACCAGGTGCCAAGGTAGCCCTGACCGCAACGCTGCGAGGCGCGCAACTCAAGACAGGGGGGGATGACATGAATAATGATCGGACAGCGACATAGGCAAATTGGAAGGGTGGTGGGACTGGTTAACACACAGTCAGACAGCAGATATAGAGGTTGCAGGGCTGGGCCTGCTGGTAACACCATTGAGTTGCAGGACAGGGGTTGCACGTTTCAGATCGCGGGTGAGGTGCTGAATTACGCACTTATTGTAGCACCCTACGAGGATCCAAGCAAGGATGAGAGAGTGGAGGGAGGGGAGGAGCCCACTGATTTGCAAATCACAACGAATGCAGGCCGACGAGCTCCAAGAGCCTCAAGAGTCAGGAAAGCATGCGAGGAGAACGAGGCCCGTCGCGGTGATCAGCTCCCGTTCGTCGCATGTCCACCTGGCATCGTGGCACACCGAGACTGACGTGCCACCTCAACCAACGACCAGATACGAGGGCCCTGGGGCTCATCTTCATGCAAGCCAGCGAAAAAAGCACCCACCTCCCTGCAGCAATGACACCTTGGACCCTCTGGAGCCGCCAAGAGCGAGCCCAACGGCGCTGGTAGGCTGGCCCTCATCGGCGGCCCACTCGCGTTTCACGATGCACAGCCGCGGGCCTGCAGCCAGTTATTACATGCTTGCTCCTCATTGAGAGCTCCCTGGCTCGGCCGTCCGCGACCTCAAAACGCGGCGACGTGGGACGAAATGACATCAAGACAGAGGAGAGGGGTCTGGTCGCTAGAAGCCAAAAGGAAGAAAACGAAACATACAAGAAAGACGGCCTCTGCTCAGCTCTGGCCACAATCTGGTGCCTGACGTCGGACGAGACGAACGAGCCCGCGCGACGCATGAATTACACCAAGAGAAGGATGCCCGAAAACCCACTCACGAAGAAAGCCTAGCCAGGCCCTCGTTCAAAGGGATTAATTAATATTACACGGCACAGCTGCCTCGTACGCCGGAAGAACGTAGCTCCAGAGATCAGGCGCATGCCCGCATCTGCTCAATTGTCCCGAAGCTGCGCGGTAGAGGATGTGACGGGATCCTGTGGGACGATCCCTCGAGTTTCGCATTTGGTGTATTTTTAATTACCAGCATCGCAATCAGAGCCCATGTGCGCTATATAATGTAATATCGTCATCGCTTAAGGCGACCTGCAGCAGCAGAAGAGATTTCTTATTATTCTCAAAAGCAGAAGTATTATTCAAGCCGGCCCACCAGACCAGGGACGTTTGAAGCCAGAGCAGACAGACACTTTGACGCGACAAGCCGCGTCTGCCATCTCCAAGTATAGAACGGGGGGCTAAATTTAGTCAGATCGGTCAAACTTCCCAAGATGCGAATTCACATCTATCTATCGAGCTAGATGCGCGCACTCGTAACCTTAACTTTTGGCGAGTTCCTGCCAGTCTGTTTGCCTCTGCCCACCCCAGCTTTGTCTCGGAAACCCAGTAACACCCCCTGTTGTCTCTCGACCTGAGAAACCAACATTGGAAGAGCTGCCTCCTCGCTGCATATATAGTATAGTACATTGCTCCGTGTGTTTTAAAAAAAACCGGTAATGGAAAAAGGAAAAAGTACGAAGAAAATAGCAAAGGGGTAGTCGTATACCACCACCCGCCTCCATCTCAACACGAGATAACCCGCTCTGCAGCCCATTAAAATCCGTGAAAACCCCAGTCTTCGGCCCTGTTGTTAATCGCTCTCTACTATCGCGAGTACGGGTGGAAGCCTCGGTTTCCACCACGGCCGCCGCCCCGGTAGTTGGCGCCAGGCTTGCCCGCGTTCTTGGGTCCGGTTGGTGCGTTGGCCGGGGGCGCGTTCTGGCCGTCCGCTCGTTGAGGAACGTCGTCGTACATGCCTTCCCATGACTGCTGCGCTCCGCCGCCGCCGCCTGCTGCTCCTCCGTATCCTCCTCCTCCTCCTCCGTGGCCGCCGTAACCTCCTCCGTAACCTCCTCCACGGCCACCACGTCTGCCACCGCCGCCGCCGCCCCCAAAGTGCTGCTGCTGCTGCTGGTTGTTCTGTCCGCCGTAGCCGCCGCTCTGGCTACCGTCCCCTTGGCCGCCGGCCTGCTGCTGCATCATCTGTTGTTGCATTGCCTGCATCTGCTGCATCATCTGGGGAGTCATGTTGTTCATCATGTTCTGACCCCCGCCGCGGCCCATCATCTGCTGCATCTGTTGCATCTGCATCATGTTCTGCATCATGGCTGGGTTCATCGGCATCCCCCTCATGGCCATTTGTGACTGCATCATGGCAAAGTACTGCTGCATACGCTGGAAGTACTGTGCCATGACCTGGGGAGTCATTCCGTTGTTGGCACCACCCATGGCCTGGCCCATGCCGCCGCCCTGGCCCTGTTGTTCGTTGCCCCTCTGGAACTTCATCCGCTTGGATGCCTCCTCTTCTTCCCTCATGTTGCCACGAGGCTGTGCCTTCTTGACTTCGATAGGCTTGCCATGGATCTCGAGAGGCACGTTGATGCAGGCATCCACGCCAGCCTCGCTCTCAAAGGTTACGAAGCCAAAGCCCCTAGGTCGTCCGGTATCCTTATCCATCATCAGGGTGGCGTCCACGACCCGTCCAAACTGAGCGAAGTAGTCTCTGAACTCTTGATCCGTAGTTTCCTGGCTCACGCCTCCGACGAAGATCTTGCTAGTCTTTTCTTGTTCATCCCGAGGAATGGCCCGCTTTGGATCAATCTACAGCGAGGTGGATAAGACGTTAGAAGTAATCCTCCCATATATTAAGCAATCGACGAGCCGGGATACAGGTATACATACGATCTTATTGTCCAAGAAATGCTCCTTGACCATGACAATATTGACTGTCTTGGGGTCCTTGAAAGTAAGGAAACCGAAACCTCGCGAACGCCCAGTGCTGCTATCCCGCATCACCGTACACTCCACTACCTCTCCAAATTGTGAAAAATAGTCCCTTAAAGATTCTAATGCCATTATTAATTCCGCATCCTGTAGTGCAATCAATCCATGAGACTTACGGTCTGTTGTCTCCCAGTTCAATCCACCAATAAACATTTTCCTACGCCCAATGATCAGTATACATGCGCCAAAGTTATTGAAAGTGACAAATATCAAGCAGCCTTAACAGTCAAGTTGGGGATAGAATCAAGGGAGCAGGGCCTAGGTTCAAAAACAATTGAGGGGGGGGTGAAGTTCATGGGCATGGCTGGTTGGTTCCAATGTAACAGCTGTGTCGGTTTGGTTTGGTCGGCTTGGCTTGAATGGTGGCAGGCTGGTTGGCTGATCATCAATGTTGTTGGTTTGATGTCTCATCAGATCTCGATCCGAATCGAATCGATAATGTTGGTGCAAGTTGTTCCGGCGAGTCAAGTACAGCCGCAAGTTTGGCGTGTCTACTCCTAACCAACATACTGAAGACCTGGTGAGGGCAGACCCCATCTGGTCTGTATCTGGAAGTGCTATAGCAGTTGGCTGAGAGGATTGGATTGGGCCGTTTGTCGGGATCTTGGTTCTTCATGACTTCAGATACGGCCGGGCTTTCCTTCTGTCTTTCATAGTCGAATAGTCGCAACAGACAGTCTAGGCCGCGATGACTCTGGATTTGAGATGCACAGACCGAACAGGCGCATCAAGTCAAGGCGGAGCGTGAGACACCCTATCAGCGATCGAAATATTCTGTCTTTTTCGTCTGTTGCTATCGCCTTTCCTTGATATTTTTCTGTCCTCTTGATACTCTTGGTTCTCTTGACTCTGTCTGTATCTCTGGTTCTTGCTAGGTACTAGCTTCGTGTGCTATACGCTGTAGTCTTGCTATCGATGCGCCCGAGGAGCTACTATCCTTGCAGGCATTCCTCAAGAATTCTTCTGACCGATATCCCAGGGCTATAGAAGACAGGTGTCCTCCCGTCGGCTCTGAGTCGGATGTTACTTGACTCGGCACATCCACAAGCTGATTCGTTTCCCTCACAGGTAAGAAAAACCTCTGCCTCATGCACCCTGGGCGTTGGTGAGCTGCTTCCAACGACGAAGCCGTTTTGGCTTCCAAGTCCTGACATGACTGATCTTGGATTCCATAACCATAAAATGATAAAACCTCGATCTCAGTCTCAGGCCTGAATTTGCCGTGCCACTTTGAATAAGCCCAGCGTGTGGCTTTGATCGCCCAGCCATGTGAGATTTCACCGTCCCAACCAGCTGTTACCTTCAGTTACGAGCAACCATTTGTGCCGAAAGCCAGGTAGATGCCACCGGCCAACGGAGGTAAATGGAATGTAGCACCGAACATGTGAAATCACGAGATCAACATATGGGAAACCCTACTTACCCGTCTTCTTTCGCGCTGGCTTTGTGCACAGACCCATAAGGGGGAGAATGCGCGTCCTCCTGATGAGGAGCGGCGTTTTGGGGTGCCACGGAGCCACCACCGCCCAGATTAAAGTCAACATCATCGTCGTCATCATCATCTTGGTCATAGTTAGTCGTGGGCGCTACAGCTACGGGCTGAACACTGGTCGAATTCGTTTGATCATGGAATTCGGGCTGGGGAGCCTCCTCGACGGGCGCGGCAGGTTGTGGAGGAGGAGCAGGCGCTGCTGCAGGTGCTGCAGGTGCCGGGGCCTTAGCGGCATCGTTATCGTCGTAACTGGATGAAAAGATGATTAGCTGTAGGTCAATGGGTTTGCGTCGCGCGCAAGCGAGGACGTGGCGATGGATTGACATACAGGTCGGCGAAAAGATCCTCCTCGAAGTTCTCGCCGTCTGCCATGATTGCTGACTCTGTCGTGTTCCGCTGCCGACCCGAGACCGTGCCGTCTATTAAACGGGCGATGAAGAGATTATTAGTAGGAAATTGCAAATACACCAAGCACGGAGATCACGGAGATGGATCAGATGGCAAGTGATAGATCTCGCAGGAAGAAGCCAGATGGATGCGAGTGGCCTAAGGTTTGTGTTTTGACACGAAGAAAGGTAATACCAGCTTCTTGACAGGAGGGGAGCAGACTCTATCCTTCTGTTCGCGGGCAAGCGAGAACCGCGCTGACTAAGACGCGCTGCCCAATCACCGACCACGCACCTGCCGTTTGTGTGCTCCGCTCTCGCCGCCACCGCCAGCTCCAAGCCTGGGTTAGCGCAGCGCGGCACTCCCTACCTACAGGCAGGGTCAAGCACGTCCAGGGCTTTGTACCTCAAACCAGCGCCCTGCAGACCGCTGCTCATCAGTGGGCTCGTGGGTTTGGGCCGCTGTGGCTCTGTGGCCGGCTTTCGATCCCAGCATCAAATCCACCCAGCCAACCTCCAGACGCTTCTTCGCGAGTCCGAGGCCTTGTCCACCAGCCTCGACTCGCTCAAGCTCCAACCTTGGCACTATGTGAATTTGCATCCTTCTCCCATTCATATACTGATCAGTCCTCCCCCCTCCAGCAATGTGGTCGTCCTCGGGGAGCGGCAGCAAGAAGCCGCCTCAGTCTGTGAGTGTGTCCCCTCCCTCGTCTTCGGCACTTGCGTCGACGCCAATGGCTGCCAATGCTCACTACCCCACTGTCACAGGAGATGGTTCAAGTCGGTATGTTCAAGTCGCCCAACACGCTGGCACTGTGAGGACTTTGTCGTTCGCTAACTGCTGGTTTTCTTCTGTTCCGTCCAGAGAGATCTGAGTATGTGAACCAAACCCACCGCCACGCCTCCCACCATTAACAAGTCGCCAGCCCGTCATCGCCTTTCTGGAGACCGCCCATTTCCCGAGACAACCTTCCAGCTCATAAGAGGAGTGTAACGCAGCCTGCGGGATCGGGTCGCGATGCAGGTCTTGTTGTCGGCGCTGCGTATTCTCACGCAGATATGCTCAAGTTCGACTCATTGTACGTCTCCGGTTGCGGTCGTGCTGTTCGCCTGTGGTGCTCCTAGCCGATAATCGACAACTGCTGACCTCGTTTCTTTTTCACCCACGCAGGAGCCTGTCCAAATCCTCTTCTCGACCAGTTACCCCTCCTTCGGCATCTTCGACATCAAAATTCCGAGCCAACGATACCCAGACCCCACCACGAGCTTCCACGGGGCTTAGCTCTCCTCCCATCCAAAACTATGTCAACTTCTTGTCTAACACGAACGATGATTGGATGGCAGATGGAGACGAGATGTTGGGCTATGATGACGATGATGGAGACGAATTTGGCCTTCCCAGCTTATCCAACATGAAGAGAAGGACGAGACGGGTTGCAACGCAAGCCAAAACAGATTCAATGAGTCTAGGGCCGTCATATGGGGAGTCATTGGGTAGCCAGCGACGATATTCAGGTAGTGCAGATATCGCTGTCGAACGCCCAGCGCCATCGTACCCAATGCCGAAGAAAAGCGAAGGCAAAATCCTCCGACCCCAATATAAAGATATCCTTCGAGGTTGGTCCTAAGCATGGGCAGTCATATCACTCATACGAACAAACTGGCTAACGGCTCTATCCAGATCCTGCAAATGCTTTGCATCTCATCAACTACCCCTCCATCTCCAACAATGCCACTTCTAAAGAAGCCGACGTCATCAGTGCACGAATCACCAGAATTAATAAGTTCAAAAAGCTTCTGCAAGCATCTTCCATATCGCTTCCCGAACTTCGATCCTTGGCTTGGTCGGGGGTCCCTGAAGAAGTACGTGCTATGACATGGCAGCTACTCCTGAGCTACTTGCCCACCAATGGTGAGAGGAGAGTAACGACACTCGAGCGGAAACGAAAAGAGTACCTAGACGGTGTTCGCCAAGCTTTTGAAAGATCCAACTCTGTCACTTCCCCCGGACTTCGAACACGAGGCCTAGATGAGGCTATATGGCACCAGATCAGCATTGATATTCCGAGAACGAATCCCCACATCGAGTTGTACAGCTACGAAGCTACGCAAAGATCACTGGAACGAATCCTCTACGTTTGGGCAGTTCGCCACCCAGCAAGCGGATATGTCCAAGGAATCAATGATCTCGTTACTCCGTTTTGGCAGGTTTTTTTGAGTCTCTACATAGCCGATGGGGACATCGAGTCGGGAATGGACCCAGGCCAGCTTCCGAAATCAGTCCTTGACGCGGTTGAGGCAGACTCATTCTGGTGCTTGACAAAGTTACTCGATGGCATCCAGGATCACTACATTGTCGCACAACCGGGTATCCAGCGTCAAGTTGCATCCCTCCGTGATTTGACAGCCAGGATCGACCAGAAACTATCTAAACATCTTGAGTCCGAGGGTGTTGAGTTTATCCAGTTCAGTTTCCGCTGGATGAACTGTTTGCTTATGCGTGAAATCAGTGTCCGAAACACCATCCGCATGTGGGACACATACCTTGTAAGTGCACCTTGTATGGGATTCCTAGCATCCAGAGCCGCTAATACTTTTTCTCGATAGGCTGAGGAGCAAGGCTTTTCTGAATTTCACCTTTATGTCTGTGCAGCCTTCTTGGTTAAGTGGTCCGCCAAGCTAGTCGAAATGGACTTCCAGGAGATTATGATGTTCTTGCAGAGCCTCCCGACGAAGGAGTGGACCGAAAAAGATATTGAACTACTCCTCAGTGAGGCCTTCATCTGGCAGAGTCTCTTCAAGGGGTCTTCGGCACATCTCAAGGGCCAACCAAGCCGCCAACAACCAACAGACCTACAATTATAACAGCGTTGAATCCCTTCCAGATATACACAGCATATATTTCCTGCGTGGCTCGGCTTGGAGAGCTAATGCCGCCTAATATTTATATACGTCATGCCACGATATGATAAAAAAGACATCAATTCTACTTACTTTTTGGCTAATCCATGGCATGATCAATTGATCTCGAAGAAGTTGTATGGGAGCATCAAACCCATTGAATTCTAGCTATACCATCGATTGCATATACCGTGACCTAGTGTCGCACTCAATTCCGCCAGGAAGGTCCTCTTGGATAGGTAACATTTTGATAATTATTAAAAACAAAACAAATATCACCTTTGAGTCGACTTGGATATCTTAAGAGTATGCGCCGTAACAGGGTGTGTCTAACCTACAAGCCCTCGCTGTAGTAGAACGCGAGGATGAGGCAGAATATAAACTAAAGAGCCAATGAGCTGACACAACATCGGGTGATTAGCAATATATCCCCGTCTCAAAATTACCACACAAGCCACCGCACACAATCACCAGTAAAAAGCAAGTTTGCCACCAGAATACTTGTGCTGTAGTCGAAGCATCATCGTAGTTCACAAAACATGCTATAGGGTAAGTAGTTGTTTGAGTGCCAACTTTGGAGGGCCGAGAGCGGATGATATGGACTTCCTGGAAATTGAGTGCTAGGAACTCTGAATCGATTTTTGCACAACTCAGAATAGGATTTCCGAATATATTGAAGCTATTTTGTTTCTAGGCTACCGGCTCAAGTCCTCTCAAGGCCTGTCTATTACCAAGATGTCGTTGTGAACGCTTCTTAGTCATCAATTGCCGCCGTTGACTTCTGGCTCCCGTCGGCTAAACCTCGCCCCCATACCTCATCGACCAATCACCATCCCTCCATTTGTGCTCTTCCCGAAGGAGGCGAATGAGCCCTCGAAAACGTCAACGAGCTTCTTGACAACCTCCCAATTCGACCCCTCCGCCCGTGTAGAGCCCGTTCACCACTCTCACCCCTCTCCACTCCATAATACCCCTTCGATCTGGGTGGAAATCCGGCCGAACTCCCAAGATGCTCCAGTCATCACGGTCAGCGGTCTCAATGGCCCTGCGAGGTGCGCGAAATCCCCCAACGTCCACCAACCTCGGATACCCTCAACGCAATTCGTACTGACGCTCCCTCTTCTTCCAATTCCACAGTCAAGCCAACTACCGCAATGGTTCCCTTCCGAGCTGCCGCCGCCATCAACGCCAGCTCCCGCCGACATGCCAGCTCCGTCACACCCCATACCGCCGGCACCAGCTTCGCCAAGGTCCGCCGGGAGGTGCCTCTCCCCAGCGAGGAGAAGACCAAGAGCGTCATCCAATATGCTCTGTACGTTACCAATCCCTCGAAATCACACCCCCCCGCGAAGGCATTGCCCGGCTCCATCACCCTCCTGCCCAATCCGCAATAAACCTCGAATGCTAACCACCCGAATCTCCCAAACAGCACCTCCCTGGACGTAATCACCAACTGGGCCCGCCAATCCTCCCTCTGGCCCATGACCTTCGGTCTCGCCTGCTGCGCCGTCGAGATGATGCACCTCTCCACCCCGCGCTACGACCAGGACCGCCTCGGCATCATCTTCCGAGCCTCCCCCCGCCAGTCCGATGTCATGATCGTCGCCGGCACCCTCACCAACAAGATGGCCCCCGCCCTGCGCCAGGTCTACGACCAGATGCCCGACCCCCGCTGGGTCGTCTCCATGGGCTCCTGCGCAAACGGCGGCGGCTACTACCACTACTCGTACGCCGTCGTCCGCGGCTGCGACCGCGTCGTCCCCGTCGACATCTACGTCCCCGGCTGCCCGCCCACCAGCGAGGCCCTCATGTACGGCATCTTCCAGCTCCAGCGCAAGATGCGAAACACCAAGATCTCCAGGCTCTGGTACAGGCGATAGACGGGGAAGGCTTGTGCGTGGAGAAATAGGGGAACGGCGGAACAAAATGGGCTCTTGGGGCAGAACCTTTTTAGATTGGTGGGCTGGACGGAAATACTTTGCCACTGTTTTTGGGCTGGAGGCGGATTTACCTTTCCTTTGTCCATGAAATATGTACATATCCCATGTCTTTTTATTCATCGTTAAGTGGTCAAATGAGGAAGAAACTGTAAAATGCACACACATCATGGTAGTGATTTTCAACTTATATTTCGTGATAGAAATAACAAGATAATAACAAGAAAAACAAACTATCGAGTGTATTTATATACGTCTTGTGTTGGGGGATACTGAGGTGGTTTATCATGTATTAGCAAGCTGGGGTCCTCCAGCTTGGGGATTCCCACAACCATGATATAAGCCTTGTCCCAATGTTGGCTTGGATACTACCTCAACTTCCCGTCATTCGTCTCAAACAATCTGAGCTCCGCCGCCTTCGCCATGCATCAAAGCATGGCCTCAGAAGACTTCACACGCCAGCCCCAAGCCCAGCCCTCTCTCACAACTCATAAGCACATCGCTTGCCAAACCAAAGATACCTGCTGCGTAACAATGCAAACGAAAGAATGACCGCCGCCCCACAACCCGTGACTACTTGAGTAGAGAGCTTACAATACCCAAAATTCAGATCTAACTGGACCATTTTATGGAGGTGGAAGGGTACGTAATGCGGTTTTAGTGCGGTTCCGCCGTACTGAATAGTAAGAAAAATGAACATGGAACACACCCATAGAGGTTGGGATATATTGATCTGTCCATGTGAAAAAAATGTTTGTCTATTCCTGCCCAAAGCCCATAGTCTCCTCGACGGCAATAGTCAGCTTTTGCTGCAGTGCGTCGAGAGTCTTGTATGGAGGCAAGTCAAGCCGGTTGAAGCTGTGAAGGATGTGTGTTAGCTAGACCATTCCGATTATGCCTGCTTGAAACCAGGTAAAGAACTTACCAAGTATGTGCCTTGGGCAAGTTGCCAATTTCTCCCGCCTTCTCAATCGTGAACCTTCTTGGGCCGTCACTGCCCTGGAGATCCTTGAAACCGTTTACAGGAATACGTGATGTTCCCGTGGTAAACTGCAGGAGACGAGATTTCTGCTCTCCATCCCATGAGCGGACGGTCTGCCAGAAGTTCTGGACAACTTCATCCGACTCAGTGTAGCCACGGTAATCAGTGTGCTTCTTCCAGTCGTCGACGTCAATTTCTGCAATACCGCCAATGAGGAGCTCCAGCTCACGCTCATCAAAAACGTTAATGAGATCCTGAGGAATGAGCTCATGAAAACCTTCCTTGAAGGCTTGGAATTGCTCCGCAATACGCTTCTCAATGCGCCACTTGACCATAAGATCCACGTACTCCTTCTTGTTCTCGTTTGTGACCTCAATGTTTCTGCCGTTAGGGATGAGGTCCTCTACTGTCATAACGCCGAACCTTTCATCTTCGGTAGAAAAGGTCTGTTCCAAAATACCACCCGAAATATCGTTGTCCAACATCCACTGAAGGGAACGGTGGAAGTCAGCGTCGACACCCTCCATATCTGGCAAAGCCACAGCTTTGCCTAAAATCATCTTGTATAATGCACCAATGAAGAAGGCGTCTAAGAATCTGCGGTGGAAGATGGCGAGGCCAACGACACGGCCGATGAATTTGAAGTAATTGAGATGCTCGGGATTGATTCCCGAGTGAGGGTTGATTTGAAGGGTGTAATTGTCGTGAGCAGAGTACTCGAATAAGCAATAGAAGGGATTGAACATCTCGTGAGAGAGCAGGAAGAAGAATTCTCGAGACAAACCACCGTAATCGAGACCATCCTCGCCGTCGAATTTGATCATCAGACGCTTCTTCAGATCCATGGCCGACTGCCGGGTAATCTCTGCGAAAGAATCTTCGAAAATATGGGATCTCCTGACTTTGATATGACACTGACCGCTAAGAATTCGCATCGCAGGTTGAGAACGGAAGTAAATGAGTTTTCGTCTAAAGTCTCGCTTGTACTGAGGCACGTTTTGATCCAGCGAAGAAGGCAGTCGAGGGTCATCCCAAGTCGTCGTCTTTGTGTTATGGTCAACGAAGTATACTCGGGCTGTGTTGGTAAGGCGCATCTCCCACCCGCTGGGAAGGGGTCCCAGTTGTGAAACGGGTTGTTGTTGGATTTGGCCATTTGTATTGTTTTGACCGCCATACATGCGAATATACTGTTGGCGTCGAGGGTCAACCCATGTTGTTGTGCGGGTGTTGTGGTCAACAAAGTATGGCCGTCCTTCGGGGGTCCATCTCTGTTCCCACCCAGGTGGGAGTTCGCCACTGCCTGGGCTGGTAGCGCCAGTGTGAATGGCTGTGTTTGGCCCGCCACTTGCTCCAGCACTGTTGGCATTCGGGCTGCCTGTGCTCTGTGGAGGTGAATGCTGACCTGCGGGGGTTGGCGAATTGGCTCCGGTCCTGTCCTCGGGAAGAGTTCGGTTCTGATGCCTCTGGCGCTCTACCTGAGTGACTGCGTCTGCGTTTCTTTGGTTCTCAGCAGCGCCACTTGCAGTCGGACGATTCCAGCTCGTAGTCCTAGTATTGTGGTCGACATAGTATGTACGGCCGAGATGGTCCTCTCGCCTTTCCCAGCCAGCCGGGAGACGGCCTTGCGCATCCTCAAAGGGACTGAGCTGACTGCTTTGCCGAGATGCTCCAGCCTGGCTTGCTGGAGGGGGTTGACTGCCGTTCGAGATACTTGCTGGGCGATGGGCTAGGGATGCCGAAGCCGCCAGACCATTGCTGTTATGGCCAGACATGGCGGAACCGGGGCGATTGTCGAGCGAGGGGGTGGAGAGAGAGGATCCGTTCGTCCCTGATGGCATACCAGGACGGGAGGAGGAAGCCTGGGCACCTCGGAGGGGTGCTGAGAGATCGCACGATAGGTTGATGATGAGTTTTCCGTGAACAACGAGGTTATCAGTCGACTTCTTCAGATCTCGGGTGAGCATTTGGTCTGGAAGACAAATTAGCAAACATTGTCGCCTCGGCGCCTACAAATAGGTAGGGCGAGCGGTTGGCATACCATCAGCGTCAGCACCAAGCTCTGGAATCACATCTCCCACTCGAATGTTGATCACACCCAGGAAACCCTGGTCCTTCTTCTTGAACTTTTTCTGATCGAAGACCTGGACGGCTAGAATACTGGCTTCGTTGGCGGTGCTGAGCGACGATGTTAGCATGTGAAACAGTGTCCTCGCCGGGAGGCATGTCGGGTGGCTCACAAGTCAAAACTCTCGTTCCAGTACGGGTTCAAAGTCCGCTTGCTCACGCTTGTCGTCTTGGTTTGCTCGCCGTTAATCGTAGCAACCGCGAACGGGTCGGGAAAGCCTGCACTTGTCAATCGGCTGCTGTTTCTGCGGAAGACGAGGGGAACATACGGAAGACATCTCGCTTGTAGAGCCCATCGGCTGCGATGACTGTTTCGTTTTGTCAATAGTCTGAACCTTGGCGAGAGGGGAAACGTGTTGGATACGAACTGGTAACTCGTAGGTTGGGTCTGGTGAGGAAGATGGTTAGTTCTCGAACTTAATCCCCGACGTACATGGACGGCGTGAAGAAGCGCATTTTTGCGAGAACTCACCTTGACGACCCAGGGTCGGTTCGACTCATCTTGTGGCCTCCTCAGCTATCAGCGCACCAAGGCCCTGTACACGCTTCAATTTAATAACTGGCCACGATGGTTGGGGTAGAGGAAGGTGAATAGGGATAAATCGGTTTTATAGAATGATCGGGAAATGACGATGACTGGACCAGGGCGCGGTGGATGATGGGGCTGTGCACGCTATTCATACGCACACGCGGGCTGGGCAAACACCTCGTTCTCGGAGCACGCGAGGCGAGTGGAGGTGAGAGGGGCTGGAAAGCTTCTAGAAGGCTAGGAAGAAGGGTAACCAAGAAGCATCGGGTGGTGGAAGATGAAAGGAAAACGCAGCGTTGGATGGATGAACAGAGGCCGCCGCACACAGTAGATCGAGTGGGGAGAGTTCAGCGTGGAATGAGGTAGAGTCGCGCGGTAACAGCCCAGGTAGGTACTTAGGTGGGCTTAGGGGCTTGCGTACGTGCTATTGTGAGGAAGATGGCGGAGTATGTGAACAATGGAAGGGGGATTGAGGGGGTTTGCCGCCTCTGCTTGGGGTCCCCGATTGGTACGTACGTTTGGATCGCCTTGTCGGTGGGCAGCTCAGGTCGGTACCGCTAAGGCTTGTCTTTGGTGTTGGCTGAGGCAGAGACTAGAAGCAAGCAGCCAGTACCTTACGTGATTGAATGAAGGTAATGGATGCATCAGTGGGAGGGGCTGTTCAGTTTCGTTCTTGGGCGTGATCGTAGGGGGATGGGGACCGCCATAGGTAAGCCAACAGCAAGGTGGGGTGGGGTCCAAGATGGATCAAGCGTTGTGGGAGAAGTGGCCGCTTTCAGCCTGGTCCAGCACCAACACCCACTGTGTCGCCCAGTGGAGGGGTCAGTCCCCAGAGCCTGTACGCCTATCATCACATCAGGTAGGAGGTACTATTGCTCTTGCGTCCTGCCCGAGCGACATAGGTGCCTCTGGCGGCTGCAGTAGCCGGGGGCACTACTATTTTTGTCCTGCCTGTCGATGGGCGAGTTGTCAACATACCTTGGTGATTTCTCTACCCAGGTCTGCCAGGCCAACTTGGGTCTATTGTTCCTATCCATGATTCCAATAGGGCGATGACAATAACTTAAGGTACTTAGGTGCCTTACCTAATAAATCATCAACCAAGGCTCGGTAAACCTGCCATGCAAGTGCCTTACATCTACATGTACCCAAGTGGTTGCTGTACGTTCGAGACCCGTAGATTAGTCAAGCGCAAAGATGACCAACACCCTAAAACAAAAGACCTCCTATTTTGTCAGGTTCTCATGTGTTCCTTCGCATCGCTGGATTATGCAATCTCACATTCCCATTATAACTTATGGCCCTCTTTCTTTAGGTACATGGGGAGACTGACAGGATCGCGAGTATAGCTGTGTTGTGTCTTTAAGTGCTGGGTCATCGATGAAACATGCAACATATGATCGCGACCTGTAGCATCCCGTATGCATGCATCAATGATCGGCTAAGAATCCCTGGCATTGGCGAGCCGAAGATGACTGTAAAACGAGTTTCAAATCCTTTAGAACTAAAATCCAATCAACCCTGCATTCTGGAAGCGCCCACCTACCTATGTATTTGGAGGCTCACTAATACGTGAGGTGACACGGCACAGGACGAGAGGGGCTAGAGCCGCTCTTGGTGAGCTTCGCCACTTCGTTGAGACAGACTGACAAATGCACAGAAGGAGGCGGCAAAAGATCTGATAAAGTGCATCTTTCTCTTGCTGAGGCGTCCATTAAATTGAATTACTAATCATATTTTACCCTAGTCTTTCTCATCTTTCTCTTGATGTGTAGACGAGAAAATATATCCTTGCTTTTTGTAGCCTGGATAGGCAGGCCCTCGATGTATATTGCTAGATGAAAGAACGAAATACAAAACCAACCCATATTATCACCCTGAACTCCTATAAACCATAACTCGGTTTGTTGCTCGCAATGCTGACCGTGTAGGCGCTGATACTAATATCAGCGTGTGATACACCTCCATTCCTACCAAACAATGCTCTCCTAACCAGTCCACCTGCATTGCGTCTACAACGGCCTGCACCTCATCTCCCAGTAGCGAGCTCGATTTGTGACACAATCAGGAAGGCTGAGCGCTCATGCAGCGGGTGAAGCTCCGGCCCCCCCATGGCTACTGCCACAGAGTCAGCCAAAGTTGGGAGGCCGTACGCTAGGAGATTTCATTTCCTTGCTCCTAATAAGGGGTGAAGCCTCGTCCACGCCCACGATATCCGCCACGATAGCCACCGCCCCTGGGGGCACCACGACCACCAAACCCTCGGCCTCCACGGAAACCGCCGCGGCCGCGGCCACGGTTCATACCAGGGACGTTGGTGCGCTTGGGGGTGACCTTGATGTTGCGACCTTTGAAGACGCTTTCGTTCAACACGAGGGCCTGGGCCACGAGGCTTGGTTCTGTGAATTCGACATACGCATACCTAGGATCGCGTTGTTAGCAACTGGAACTCGAGTAGGCCTTGTGTCGGAGATCTCACCCTTTCGGTTGACCAGTGAATTTGTCGAGGAGGATCGTGACTCGGTTGATGGAGCCGCAAGTCTGGAAATGCGCCTGAATCTCTTCGGGAGATGCCGAGTAGTCGACGTTGCCAACGAATATGCTGCGCGCATCTACCGTCTCCTTGTCGTCGGTAAGGTCGGCCGTCTGTTGCTCGAGTGTGGCCTGCATTTCGCGTAGCTTGTTTGCCTCCTCTTCCATTTCTGCCACGCGGCGCTTCATCGCCGAGATCTCTTCCTAATTGAAGTATTCAGTCAGTTTCCCACCCATAGAGAATAATCCAAAACCGCCTCTTGCGCGCCTCTCTAACGAACCTCGTCGTTGGGAACTGCCTCATTGTCCTCATGGTCCTCCTGCTCGGTAGCCACTGGGGGCTTGTCCTCGGGCTGCTCCGCGTGCGACATCGTGATCGCGGTCTATTTCTTGAATCACGTAAAGATAAAAATGGCTGGACAGTGGAGATATCTGCTCGTCGGTTGTTGGGTTAGCTTTGCTAAGAAGCCAGGTAGGAAGGTAAGCGCACGTTTTAAGGGCGATGGAGGGAATGATTCAAGAGACGATGTTTGGAAAAGGCAAAGGGCACCTCGGCACCTGGGAACAAAGCAAGGAGCTACTAACAATAAACTGCCAAGTCGCGCCAATGGATGTGAAAGGAATGAAGGTGAAGGATAGATCCGCATGAGGCAACAAAGGCCAAAAAGCCTTGAGGCCCTTTTTTTTTTTTTTGCTCTTAATCCCCTGGCCTACAACGGCGCTCGAAAACTCAGCCAAGTAAATTGAGGCTCACGCCAGGAAGAAAGGCTACTGCAAGGTTGTACCGTGTACCTACAGGCAGGTACTTCCCGCGCAAGGGGCGTAGTCCCTGCACGCGCAGCCCAGATGGCCCGGCTGCTAGGTACCAAGGCCACGGCAGGGGAGTGTGGGGTAGGCCGAAGCCTGCTGCTCGCTATTATTCAGCGGGTAGCGGCTATCTCATCTTGCATCTCAATGGATGTTCTAGGTTGCATCATTGGACCAAGGGCTAGAGGAGTCTTGGTGGTATACTGTACCTCTGGTTGTGGTGTTTAAACATGCTTTCATAAAAAGTTAAATGTTTTTATTCTTGAGTTAGTTCCCCGTGCCTGATCCTTGAAGAAACGGTCTTCTTCGTTGTTTTGTTCATTCGTTTGTGTTAAGGTAGGTACTTGGCGCAGTGAAAGTTCTAAGCTACCTAGTATCTCAGCCGTCCAGCAGGGGCTTTTTATAGACCAATACTTTGCCTACCTCCTACGTATTATTGTATGCGACCTTCCATTTGGATCTTTGTTCCAGCGATGCTTGTAAATCTTATCTTGTTCCCTGAAGCTTGGGTTTCTTTTAGGCGTCTTGTTCTAGTTTCATTAGCCGTATATGCTGAAGGAAGCCGAACCTACCAGGTATTGACTTCAGAGGTCTCAAAGTCTACGGAAACAGCCCTTCCCTACCCTCCCTTCTATTTAAAGCCACCTTGCCCATGGGTCTTTGTCTTTGGATTGCCAGTGCACTGAGAACAGGGTGCTGATTTAAAGAATAGCATGTGAACGCATCTTCAGACAAATCTGTCGCTCTATCATTGGATATCACATGCCGAGAGGCGCCCTTCTGGCCGCTGAATTGGTATTATATTGCCGTATACTAATATTGAGACAGCCAAAAAAA